>CAJQZJ010034276.1:346788-357154 GCA_907164525.1 Lophiomys imhausi | reverse complement strand
TGTGTGTGTGTGTGTGTGTGTGTGTGTGTGTGTGTGTGTGTGTGTGTAGAAAGACACAGAAAGGGGGGAAAGGAAAAGAATACAAGGTATGTTTTATTGTAGATCCATCTGTTTAACACCTATATCCTAGGATTTTAATTTAAAAATTATTTCTCAATTTCCCATGGTCCTAATTTAAAAATTAATTTCAAGTTTAAAACATATAGTTTTCAGACTGGTATGTTGTCTCAGGCTTAGTGAGTTAAGGCACCTGATATACAACCATGAAAACTAGACTTTGGATAGCCAAAACCAACATAATATGCTTTACACAAGTATCTGAAATCTCAGCATGTCCCTAAAAGAAAATCAGACTTGATTATGAAACAATAACCAGAAAGTTGTGGTTCAGCAAGGCAGCTTATAGCAGTGCAGAGACTGTGCCAACCAACATGGAAAGTAAATGACTGTCAGCTGGTGGTTGTTACCTGAGTTCTCATAGTAATTGTGCTTTGACACTCAACTGTCTATACACACAGTTGAAAGTGTGTGTGTGTGTTCATTGTCATATCTAGAGCATTAACCATTAATAGTTGAAAAGAGCAATACATCACTTCAGTTTAATCATACACACTGGCACAACTAAATTTTCAGTCTGACATACGTGTTTTGTAATGAACTATTGTACTGTAGGTAGATTCAAAGGTCATGTTGAAATTAAAGGATTTGGAGGACTCTAATGACTCAAGTAATTTTAACATTTATTTTAATGTCAGTTGATTGCCTCCAAGGAATCTTGCACTTGTGGAACTGGTAGTTGGTAGGCAACCTCATGATCTTAAAGTCAATTAAAAAAAACTACCTAGTAATTTAACATAAAATATTTAAAATAATTATTCCACATTACTTAAAATTATTTTCTTTTTGGAAATCATACAGAGGCTTAATTTAAAGATGGAGTGACTTTAATATTAGGTCATCACAATAAAAGATATGTTACAAATTAAGGCTACCTTATTGAGGTTTGATTCTAGAGCATTTTTGGATAATTATGTATGAAAGAATATTAAGTTTAAAATCACTGTTACATATTTCTCAAGTTTCTCAGAACAAACAGAGCAATATTATATATAATTTTATATTAGATTAGCTTAAATACCTTGGTTACCAAAATGTTTACAATATTTGGGGGTTAAAGATCCAAGTTGGGTGTTAAAGATCCAAGAAAAGCAATATCTTTGAGTTCATAAGCAGAACATTTTGAATAAGCAAGAGTGTAAAATGTACACACAGCCTGAATCTGAAAGCCTGAAAGATCCCAAGACAGAAAAAGGTACATCTTTACTTTCTAACATAAAGCCCTATATTATTCTTATTACTAACTATAACAGCAGATAAACACATCCACTCAGGAACAGAAAGTATGATGTGAATATGTGTGAATAAGCACCTATTTATCTATTCACACACTATTCACCAAAAACAGATCAAATAAATGATTCTTTTTAGGTAGCTTAGTGAAAGAATGACTGTACTAGGATTACTGACAGGAGAAAATATGACTCGATAGTTGCTGCATCTGACATACAGCTGTATGCACGAGTTAGTGAATTATTCAACTTTCATCAGAGATGTTGGCTCTTGCAGTAAATGAAAATCAACACAGAATCTCACAATTTGTGAAAGCATAAAAATTAGAGATTTGGGAATGCTCAACCCTCAATGGGATATCTATATCCCATTCTCCCTTCAAGGATCACGGATCTATGTGGAAGAAGAAGTGAAACAATTGCAAGAGAGAGAAAAGTTGTTGTCCAGATAGGATGTAAGTCTGATGGACATATGAAACCATAGGTACTCTGATATATATGTAAACTCAATCTAGGTTATATCTATACACGAAGGAGGGGAAATGTGCACTTAAATGCTTTTATTTCCTTAGAATTGGGGATCAGATGAAAACTGAACCCAAGCTTTACAAATGTATGGCTTGGAATGAGCCCAGAACATTTCTAACTAATGATCTATAGGCCTCAGCATGAAAGCATGTAGCCTCCATATAATCGAACCTTCTGGGAGCCCAGATCTTGAAGGTTTCAAACTTCAGCTTACATCTGCTAACCTAGACCTAGATTGTTTTCACTGTCTGAGATTTACTGGTGAATGAACTTACCCTTTCTAGTTTTCTCTGAACTCTGAGTGGCTGTTTCAACTCAGCTATTCTCACTAAATAGTCCTCTGCAAGCTGACTGATTCAAATTGGCTTCTTTCTGCTTCTTACTGGATTGCTCTGCTTGGAAAAACTGCCTCCAAACTCCATGAATTGAACTCCATGAACTCAACTGCAATGAACTTTACTGTTCTCCCAAACTCTGCTGTTTGTGTCTCCATGAACTCTTCTGTATTCCTGTACTGTACTCTCCTCCACTGTCTGTCTGACTCTCATTCTTTGTGCATTTCTTATGTAGCCTCTCTCTCATGAAAGTTGGGAGTATTATATCTCTAACTCATTCTGTCAAATCTTTCTCTGATTCATTACTTTGTCATTCAATTAGAAATCATTTTGTATGCACTAAATTGCAGCCAGAGGGATTAAAATTGTTTATTACAGCCCCAGGGGATAAAAGGTCATATTACAGCCAGATTACACAGACCCAGGTCTTTGGATGACCTTGTTCTTGACAGAGTAGTCATGTTGCTGAATTAAACTTCCTCTACAGAGCGCAAGTCCAAACTTCTAGTCAGGAATCTATTCACAATTTATGTCTTCTACAATATGGAAACAATTTTATTTAATGAATTAACACATGGAATATATCAACCTTTTTCTAGGGCAGACTACATTTTCATGGGTAGTCAGCCAACACAAATTGAAATTATTATTTTATAGAAAGCAAGAACATGAAGTTGCGTATATGAAGAGGTAATGAAAATCTGGGAGAGCATGTAGAAGGGGAAAGCATATGATAAAAATATATTGTATGGATTTTTTCTTAGAATAAATTAAAATATATTTTAAAAGACAAGAGAAAAGAAGACACCTTATTCTTCCAACATGGGTGACAATTAAAAAAACTGCACCCTTGAATTTCCTTCTACATTTTTGTAAGCGGTCTAGCCAGTAAGATTATCTCTCTACTGATCAGCTATAAGTGCTTATACCTTGAGGAAACCCTTTTAAATCCTCTAAGCCTCAGATTCCTTTTGTTTCTTGAAAGTCTGTGAGCTTTCTGAGTCTTCTGAATATCTCTGCTCTATTTAGGAGTGAATGTTTTTCAATTTGAAGGAAATAATTTCAAAACAAAGGGATAGCCAGAAAATCAGCTTTCTATTCCCTATTATTTTTCTTCTGAATTAAACTACTTTGCATTGAATTTTATGTTCACAATCCAGGTGTGTCTTTCCCATTAAGTCAACACACTCCAATTCCCTGTAGTTTCCAAAAAATAAAAATTAATGAAATACACACACACACACACACACACACACACACACACACACACACAGAGAGAGAGAGAGAGAGAGAGAGAGCAAGAGAGAGACTAGTAATAATGTTCACAAGCATACAATATTCATTCTTTAAGTGTCTCTCATTGGAAGTGAAGCTATGATCAAATATAGTAATACTAACATTTAATTTAAACAGATAACTTATCATTATAGAGGTCTTCTGAAAATTTAAGCTTTTAGTAAGCAATTAGAGGGTCTCCCAATACAATTAATGACAGCAGCTGACTAGAGTCATGGTTGTTGAAGGTTACTGTGACTTTGACAACTTCTTAAATTAATCAGCAAAGAAAGTTGCTACTTCATTTTATTCAGGGAATAATTGTTTCTCTTGCTTGCTCTTGTAGTCAACAATATTTTAACAAGGGTACACCTTCTTTCAAAATTAGATGCAACCTGCTCAAAACCTGTCATTGAACTGTAAAATGAGTTTATGTAATATTCATAATGCTTTTTGTCATACAAAATATATTCACAAGCATCTTTCCCAAGAGTACTTTCATTGTCAAGAAATTAATTTTGTTTTTTATCCATAAGAAGTAACTCCGCACCTTTAAAATTTTATCTAAAGACAGAAGAAAATTAGCCATGACTCAAAGCTTCACTGCCAATTCTGCTTTGTTCATGGTTTATAACATCTGTGTCACTACTGGAGTCTATAGTTTCTCAAAATCCTTTTGGTGATTTGAAATACACTTTTTTCAAAATCTTGCACATATTATTATTTTAACCACTTGTCAAAAATCATAAATGTTTTTAGTGACATCTATACTGGTAAAAGTTTCTAGTCATTTCTAATTAATTATACAAAGACATATTACTGCAATCATTATTGCACCCATCACTTTAAATAACATTTAATATACTGCGTAGATTTAAAGTTAAAGTTTATTTCCTTATATTTGACTTGTAGGATGGATATTGTGTGGTCAGTCAAATAAATGACATTGATCTCATCCTATTGAATCATATCACATCTGTTGGATGGCCGTGTCTATAGCTGATGAAAATGAATGCTTTGAAAGGAACATTTCTTAGAGCAATACTTCTTAATGGTTGGCTTAAAATATTCAGCCAACTGCCTCAAAAATATGTTGAGTCATCCAGATTTTATTTTTCTATTAAAAAAAGCCTACCATCTTTCTTAAGTACCCTGAGGTCTCAAAATGGCAAATTGACTTTAATTTGAAGCCATCAGCTGCAGTAGATTCATTTAAGTGTCAGCCTCCTCCACAAAACTTCAGAAAAGGCACTGACTTCATTTTAATTACAAAAGTCCTAGAAGATGACTTCTAATGTTGTGTTCAGCTGCGACAGCTACATTGAAATTTGTTGTTAGGGTAGTCAGCTCTATCAATTTCTCTGCTAGAAAGGCATAATTTTCTGTAGTTTCCCCTTTAAGAATGTCACCACAAACTCCTAAATTGTGGATACATTCCTCTTATTCCATCAAAGTTTAAGAACTCAGTTCTCTTCAAATTAAACTTCCTGAACCTTACTTAACTTTTTCAGTTTTCATAGAGTGAAGATACTATAAAATATCACTGTGACAAATCTTTGTTAAAAGAAGCGTGTACTTTGGTCCATCATAGATTAATTTTTTTCCATCAAACTAAGTTATTTTTAGTATATTTTTAGATTTAAAATGAAAAAAAATGATGATTTCATTAGTAAATTTTGATGTTCTTGCAGAATTTGTAATACTGTCTTTTCTTACAGAATAAGAAAGTCAGAAAATACAGCGTGGAGTAAGGAAAACAAATGAACATACACGAGCAAGGACCTATTTGGTTCATTAACTTATTTTTGGGTTCAGAATAATTCAGAAATCACTAACCCAGATTACTATCATAGAAAAAAATAATTCAGGTGTTTGAAATCTTCTAAGAATTTGGAATTATTGCATGGTGTGGAATGGATGTATTTCATGTTGAGAATATTATGTCAATAAACATGCTTAATAGCAAAGGCATACATACAAACCATTCATTTGTATAAATTGGAGTATTTACTAATGTTTCAAGGTGTAATAACATATAATGTGATTTATTTTCTGCTGTACTGTTTATTGTAGAAAAATGTATTGAGATTATTAATAATTTTTATATTATAGTTAATTGGTCATCAGTGTTAATCCTTAACCCTCCATTATAAATGATCACATAGACATCTCATGGATTTTAACAAGCCTTAACCTGAGCTGGCTGTGTAATCTAAGAGCAAATAGGATAGTTTATGATTCTATCCGCAATTAACTCCATATAATATACATACATACCCTTGGGCTATTATTTTCCATGTTATGCTCATGTTCCAGGCCACATGGAATGATCTTCTTACCACCTACTCCCCTGGTGTAGAGAGCTGCGACGTGCCGCGCCTTAAAGATGGCGCTGGTCTCCGCCTTCCACCAGCCCGACGGTGAGCGCTCTCGGTGGTAAACAAGTCCATATTTGGCTAAGACCGCTGATCTGGCTTGCTTCTGCATACGTGGGCCTCTAAGATAGCACCACGTGGCTTTACTTGATTGGCTGTTCATTTAGTATTTAGCCTGTGGGTTGGGTCTGCCCGGGCATTCGGAAGACTGTTTTCAAGGGACCTGAATAAACTGCTTGAGAAGAGCTTTTGCGAGTTGCGTCGTTCTTGCTGGTCGAGAGGGACGCGACAATTGGTGGCCCATACGGGGACCCAGAAAAGACTCAGAACTCCTGCAGTCAGGGGCAACGCGTTGGTAAGTTCCTGGGATAAATCAGGACAATAAAGTTTCACGGAGATAGCGAACACAAAGTAAAGATTCGCGGATAATAGCGAACATACGGTAAAGTTTCGTGGAGATAGTGAACATACGGTAAAGTTTCGCGGAGATAGCGAACAAAAGGTACAGTTTCGTGGGGAAGCTGCGAACCGAAATTAAATTTTTAAACATGGGGTTGTCTGAGTCACACCCAATTTTTCTGGCTCTTCAGGAGCTACTTTTAGCTAGGAACTTGAAGATTAAGAAGTCTACCTTAGAAAGATTTTTAAATGAATGTGATTCTGTGGCTCCGTGGTTTGCGGTGTCCGGGAATCTTACGGTATCCTGCTGGGACAAATTAGGCAGGGACTTGGATTTTGCTTGGGAGCAAGGGACTCTGAAGCATGGAGTAAGACCGATTTGGAAAATGGTGAGGAGTTGTTTAGAAGATCAGAGGTGTTGTAATGCAATTATAAAGAGGGAGAATCAGCCTTGGAACTGCAACAAGGGGAAAGATCTGAGCAGGTAGACAGTGAAAAGGAAAGTAACAAAGGCAAGAGATTTGAGCAGGCAGACAGTGAAAAGGGAGGCAAAAAGAAAGTTCCTCTCTATCCCGATCTTACAGATTTTAGAGATTTTAGAGATTTTGAGGACTCAGAGAGTACAGATTCTGAAGGAGAGCTACATGCTCTACTAGAACAGTTGGAGAGGACTGTTATTAGAAAAAAGGAAAAGAAAAGGGTAAAAGAAAAGGACATGTCGACGGCAGTCGGTGTGGGTGGAGCTGTTGTTACAGCGCCTTCAGCCATGCTGGCAGTGGCTGGTGTAAATAAAGCTGTTGCCATGGCGCCTTCAACTCCTCCCCCATATCCAGAAGCCACTCAGACAGAGCAGCCAGTTCAGTCCCTGAAAAGTCCCTGAAAGTAGGGAGATCTTTCTGCCCGGGGATGTGGACACAAGTAAGAACAGAATAGAACATTATCCCACTGCACTTGCTGCTTTAGCCTTGAATGGTATCCAACAATGCTTGCAGTCTTTTGGAGTTGCTCCTGCCAGTATAATAGTGCCTTATTCCAGTTATCAAATTAAGATTTTGTGTGGCACTGTAGATGACTGGGCAATATTGCAATGTAGCTTTGAAGGAGTAATTGATAACCATTATCCTAAACATCCATTGCTATCATTTTTTAAGGAGCACCCAGTGATATTCCCTAAGGTTACTTCAGCAGTACCACTTCAAGGATCACCAAATGTGTTTACTGATGGCTCAAAGACAGACTGTGGAGCCTATTTGATAGAAAGACAAGAGCCCGTGTTATGTCAATTTCAACCGGGCTCCCCCCAAATAGTAGAGTTGAAAATAGTAATTGAGGTGTTTAAAAGATGTCAATTTGCATTGAATTTGATTTCAGATTCAGTCTATGTGGTCAACGCAGTGAAAGTATTAGAATTAGCAGGTCCTATTAAGAATAGTAGTACTGTATGTGCCTTATTACAAGAGTTACAAGTTTTAATCTGGCAGAGAAAAAGGTGTTTTTATATTCAACATATTAGAGCACATACAGGATTACCTGGACCATTAAGTGAGGGTAATAATAAAGTTGATCAATGGACCAGGATGACATGTATTTTTTGGAGCTCATTCCTGGACCAAGCCAGACAGTTTCACCAATTATTTCATGTAAATGCAAAAACTCTACAGCAAAAATTCCATTTGTCTAGAGCAGATGCTACACAAGTGGTTTTGGACTGTCCTCAGTGTGTGATTCATCATCATCCTCCCAGTGTGGGAGTGAACCCTAGAGGGCTGTTGCCACTCAAAATCTGGCAAATGGACATTACCCACATTTCAGAGTTTGGAACTTTAAAATATATTCATGTATCTGTGGATACCTGCTCAGGTATCATACATGCTACACCTATGAGTGGAGAAAAGGCTCGCAATGTCATAGGACATTGCTTAGAAGCCTGGGCTGCATGGGGAAAACCACAGCAGCTGAAAACAGACAATGGACCAGCCTATACGGCACAGTCCTTTGTCTCCTTCTGCAACCAGATGGAGATACAGCTTAATCATGGATTACCATACAATCCTCAAGGACAAGGAATTGTGGAGCGTGCTCATCGCACCTTGAAAGAATGCTTGCAAAAACAAAAAGGGGGAATAGGCCAAGGCTGTACCCCCAAGGAGAGAATATCTTTAGCCTTATTTACTTTAAATTTTTTCAATTTGGATGCTCAAGGCCGCTCAGCAGCGGACAGACATCAGGATTCCCATGGTTCACCTAAAAGCATGGTGAAGTGGAAGGATATTTTGACAGGTTCTTGGTGGGGGCCTGACCCCGTGCTAACATGGGCGAGAGGGTCTGTTTGTGTTTTTCCTCAGAATCAACAAGATCCAGTGTGGGTGCCTGAACGCCTTGTGAGGAAGATTCGTCATGAAGACCTTCCTAAGGATCCTGGTGATAGTAGCAGTGAGTATGTCAGGAGCGCAGAGCAGTTTGGGTTCAACAAGATTATTTTTCCTTTAGCCCCATGATTAGTAATATAATGAATAAGTCTTGTACAGGAATGCTTGATATATCTACTAGGGATCCTCAGCAGACTGCCACCAATCCTTTTGATTTGTGGCTTTTGTGTGGAGTAAATGGAAGTTGCATGGACTTGGGACCTGTCATTATGCTTGGAGGAGGAATTTATCAAAGAGGTAATTTTTCCCTAGGGTCTGCTACCAGATTGGATTTCTCTAGTGGTAGTGGCTCTGGTAATTGGAATTCTTTGTTTCATTCTTACCGCAACAAGACTTTTTTAGCTTCGCCAGTATGTCTCTGGCCTCCTTTTCTGTGGATTATAAGTAATGGGAGTGCATCCTTGGGTGAAGAAAAGTTAGTATGCACTCCGGGCACATGTTTTTATGCCCTATGCTGGAATGCCACAGCCTTTCCTGTGGCTGTGGTGACTAGAATGCCTCGATATGTACCAGTTCCTGTGGAGGCTCCTAATACCATGATGCTATTCAGGTTTAAAAGAGATTTTGGCATCACTGCAGCTATTGTTACTGCTATCACTATTGCTGCTGTGGGAGCTACTGCCTCAGCTATTGCCTTGTCTAGTTCTATACAGACTGCCAATGCCCTGAATAACATGTCAGCCACTGTGGCACAGGCATTGGATACTCAGACCTCTATGAATTCTCATCTCAAAGGAGGTCTTATGGTAGTTAATCAACGCATAGATTTAATACAAGAACAGATTGATTCTCTTTGGCAACTAGAACAATTGGGGTGTGAGTGGAAATTGCAAGGTTTGTGTGTTACTTCTGTACAGTATCAAAACTTTACAAAGGCTGCTAATTTGTCTAGACAATTGTCAAAGTTCCTCTTACAGGATTGGTCGGCTGAATTTGAAAATTTGATGAGAGAGCTGAGAGCGACAATTGTCCACATCAACTCCACTCGAGTGGATCTGAGCCTGGCTACTGGCTTGACTTCCTGGATACAGACGGCTATGGATCATCTTAAGGAGTGGGCGGGCGTAGGCTCTTTGGCGATACTGATGATACTAGCCTGTCTGGTTTGCCTATGGTGCATCTACAAAATGAGAGCCACACAAAAGCGTAATGCAGCCATGATTATACAAGCCCTTGTCGCCATTGAGGCGGGCCAGTCCCCTCAGGCATGGCTTGCTGCCGTGAAGTAAATCTTCACTAAGCATAGTCCCTGCCCACTGAGGTATTCGTTCCACGGATATTAGGGTCTGGCAAGTCAATGACAGAGTAGACGGGTAAGTCTCAGCCACCTAAAACAGGGCAGTCCCGAGTGGGGAGGCTGACCCAGAGACGGGTAAGAGTTTGAGCACCGCCCTCCTACAGGCTCAGGCCCACCGTGAGATCCCCAGATAGGGGGAATACGAAACCTTTCCAGGGACTTCTACTAACTTTAGAAAAAATAAAAAAGGAGGAACTGTAGAGAGCTGCGACGTGCCGCGCCTTAAAGATGGCGCTGGTCTCCGCCTTCCACCAGCCCGACGGTGAGCGCTCTCAGTGGTAAACAAGTCCATATTTGGCTAAGACCGCTGATCTGGCTTGCTTCCGCATACATGGGCCTCTAAGATAGCACCACGTGGCTTTACTTGATTGGCTGTTCA
>CAJQZJ010034276.1:250310-341788 GCA_907164525.1 Lophiomys imhausi | reverse complement strand
GATGGCGCTGGTCTCCGCCTTCCACCAGCCCGACGGTGAGCGCTCTCAGTGGTAAACAAGTCCATATTTGGCTAAGACCGCTGATCTGGCTTGCTTCCGCATACATGGGCCTCTAAGATAGCACCACGTGGCTTTACTTGATTGGCTGTTCATTTAGTATTTAGCCTGTGGGTTGGGTCTGCCCGGGCATTCGGAAGACTGTTTTCAAGGGACCTGAATAAACTGCTTGAGAAGAGCTTTTGCGAGTTGCGTCGTTCTTGCTGGTCGAGAGGGACGCGACACCCTGGCTCTTTCTTCCATGATCCTCCCTGCTCTTCCAGAATATGCTTACCTTTTTTCCACCTACATCTCTGTATGCTCAATCATAGACCTCAGCATTTTATTAAAGCCAGTTAGAGACAATGGTTAGCAAGCAAAGTAACAGACAGCAATTAATTAATTTATTTATTAGGGAGCAATTAATTAGCAATTAGAATCAAATCATTGCATTAATTTCCTTTTTTGACTAATAAAAAGGCTTTTTAAAAACTATATACAGTAAGAACAAACACGAAAAAATCAGGAAAACCATATATAAAAGTTATATACATAATGTTTACCCTATTTGTATCAGGCAACTTTGAAGAAAATAAAATAATCTATCCAATCTTGGTGTGTCCAAAGTTCTGAACCTAAATATTTTCTGTCATATCCTATATTTATAAACATAAAGATTTTATGTTAATTTGAAAATATTTTTCTAGATCTTAAACCATTTAACGTCAATTAGAAATTTATATCTATTGTGTCTTCAGCTCCATTAAAGACTTAAGAAGGGAAAAAGTTATTATGTGGTGAGTAGGAAGTAAGAAGAGCAGCTTCTAGAATGTAAAAGTGACAGTTTGCTGCCTGGACAGTCCCAAATATCTATTGATACTCTCAGAGAATCTCTTCAGCCTTCTGGTCAAGCAAATCTCATAGACTTATTGTGCAGCAAGAAATAAGAATTATTTTCCCATTCTTTCTCCACAGAAACAAGCCATCGATTTACCTACATTTAAGCTCTGGTCCATCTTTGGACTATATATAGTCTGTTGAAAGAGGAAGGGCATTTCTGATCAGTAGGGATTATCTCCTAATGGAGAATTTTGATGATCATTGTCTCCTTCCAAGTCAAGTGGGAACTGTCAGAAGCTGACTTTCTCAAGTCAGAGAATTTTAAAAATAATAATAACATCCTTAAATGCCATTTCCTGTATGCCTCTGAGGGTTTTAAAGACATCTATTTATTTATTTATAAATCTAACTCTCTATCATCTATCTATCTATCTATCTATCTATCTATATATATATATCATCTTTCTATCTACCATTTATCTATCTGTCATCTATCTGTCAAACAAGAGGTAGGCGGGGAAAAGGTTGGCAGGCTCTGGAGGAGCAGGGAGAATCATAGGAAGAAGAAACCAAGGGAGGAAGAAGGAGACACATAATGGGATAGATAGTAAGAAGGTCATGCCATGAGGCCTGGAACATCAGCATGGCATAGAGAATAATAGCCCAAGAGTATGTATGTATATTATATGGGGTTTTAATTGGGGATAACTAGTTTAGTTGGGCTCATATTACACAATCCAACATAAGGTTTGTTAAAATCCCTCAGATGTCTATGTGATCATTTATAGTGGTGGGTTAAAGATTAACACCATTGACAAACTGACTATAATAAAAAAAAAACTATTAATAATTTAAACATATTTCTACAAATGCCACCCAATATGCGGCAATTAAAAGCCATACCTAAGAAGGTAAAAAAGATGATTTTCTAGCCATAGCCAAAATTCCAAAAAACAAACATTTAAGTTTCTCTTAGCATGAAAATATTTTTTTCTTTTTTTAATTTTAAATGTTTATTTATTACTTCAAGTTACATCACCATATCAAAAAACATCTTAAGTTAAGAAACGTTTTGAGTGCCATATTCTACAGATCTCTTTAGGTTTTTGAAGATCACCTATCTATCGCTATATATTTGAATAAAGCAAATGTTGCTTAATTTTTAGCAACTTGATTTCCAATTAACTTAGAAAACATCTGTGATAAACTATGCTAGTACCTAACAATGAAAGAGGATTTAATTTAGGAGAAATATGAGTAGGGCAGTGGGTGTGATCAAAACACATTGCATAGATTAAAGAAAATTGGGAAAATATTGAGAGAGAAAAAAACAATGAGATGCAAACAGTGTGACAATTTCATATAGACTTTTTTCTATAACATCTAGGTTTCATTTAGAACTCTGAGTATTACAAAAGTAATAAATAAATAAATAAATAATAAAACACTCCACTGTTAGTTTTATTTGATTGAATCTATTTTTTAAATTCCTTATTGATTTTCCATTTCTTTGTGATGTGAGTTAGTACATGTAGAATTAAAAGGAGACTATGAGATTCTATTCTTCTGTTTTTAATGTTTATTACTTCAAGTTACATCTACATCACAGTTCCCTCTTTCTTATAAAAGTCTTTTGAGTACAATAATCTTTTATAGCTACATAAAAATGGGTTTGGTCACTAATTCTAACATGAGATGGTTGAATTAGTGGCAAGTCTATCTCTTGGCAAAAAGTAACAACAAAAAAAAACAACAACAACAACAACAACAAAAAAAAAACCCGTGCTTCAACTGTAGACAGACTGCTGTTCAAAAAGGACAAAACTTGGAAGCAGGTAAGTCGACAGCCTCGCTCTGCCAAAACAGGGTAGGTAAGTCCTTCATAATTCCTGCTCTACAATCAATGTCTGCCAGAGAAACGGGACCAAACAGCTGAAGATTGATGCTGTAAGGTATGGAGAGAAAATGGAAACTGTCTAGGCAGCCACGGGTATGTCATTTCTTAGTTTTGGAAGCTGCGGGCCCTTTACTTCCTATATAATCAGATATATTTATCCCTCTCAGGTCTCTGATGTGGTTGAAGAATAGATAGAGTCTCATAGTTAAATTTTGAGTTGTAACATCTGTTACAACATTGGGAAGGTATACTGGGCCAATTTACTCTCATAAATGTGGCATATTTATATCTATTGTTTTGTATAATACTTACTGTTATAAGAGAAGGAACCAGCTGTTGGACTGAAAGGGGAAACCTCTGGAGGGAAGAGGGTGGAAGGGCGGGTTAGGAAGGGGGAATAGGGAGGGGTTTGTTACTGAGATGTAACTTGGAAAAAAAAAAAGTATTTAAAAAAATTTTGAGTTGTTTAGGAATCAAGAGGGTGTTCTGGATCTAAGAAGATGTTTTTAAAATTCTGATGCAAGTTAGTATGAAAGCTGAGTTAGATAGAGAACTTTAAACTCATGGAGGTAGTTAGATAGTAGAATGTTAAAGTCAGGGGCCAAATACATATGGACTGGACATTGAGAATATATGCTAAGCCATATGACTCTCAGAATTATGGCCTATTTATTTCAGTTGTTTTGTACTGTATTTATTGTTATAAGAGAAAGAACCATTTGTTGGACTGAAAAAAAAAGAATTATGCATTCTGGGGGAAGGGTGAGAGGGAAGGAGGGTGGGGCTGGGAGGGGTGGAGAGAGAGGGCTGTGATGGAGATGTAACTTGAAGTAATAAATAAACATTAAAAAAGATTTTAAAAAAAGAAAGAAATGGGTTTGGTCATGCAGGAAGTCAAATCTCAAGGAAAAGTAACATATTAATATTAAATGAAGCAGGAAAAGCCATAAATAAGCATGACAGGCTTCCCTTTGAATTTTGCTTTTTAGAAGAAGATACTGAAACCTGAAACCATTGTTTTAGAGGTGTCAGATGAAGAATAACATGAAATACAGGACAGCAGTGAACTAAAGTTAAGCTAAAAATATTCATATTATTAAATATACCTTGAAGCAATTTAGTATAATGAATTTTCATGAAAGTTTAAATTCATTTTTAGAAACATTTTTTTTACAAATATGAGGACTATATTAAAGGGCCCATTCATTTATTCTTGTTGTAGAAAACTTTGTTATTATCTATTTCATTACATTCAAGGCAGTATGATCAGTGTTGTTTTAGTGTGTATATTGTGATTTATACCTGAGAAAGAATTGGAGGCATTTAACAAGTTAGTCTGATGATAGATGTAAACATTTTCTTATGCCAGAATGGATGAGTCTCTTACCAATTTAGAATATTCAGCCTCATCCTACTCCGTTATGTCTTTTTTTTCTTTATACCACCTGTTTTCTATGCCCCTTCCTTTGAAGTCTTTACTTTCCTGGCCCTTTGTAAATTTCCTGAATTTTGTAAAATATAGCCTGCATCATCGTTGTAACTTATTTTTTTCAGTAATACAAAAAAGCATTAAATAAAACAAGTTATTTTAGAAATACTTTAAAATTATTAGTGCAATATTATTCTCTTCAGAATTTCTTTAATTATTCTTGATCTTTTTGTGTGTCCATATGACTTTTTTACTTTTATCCTTCTACGTCTGTTGAAAGTGGCATTGGCATTTTCATTGGTACTTTAAGGATATTGTAAAATATTTACCGTACAATGTCCACTTTTACAATAGTTCTCCAATCCATGAGCACTGCATGTAGTTCCATCTTCTCATGTCTTTTTCTTTTTCTTTCTTTTTTTTTAAAGATTTATTTATTATGTATACAGGGTTCTGTCTGCAGGTATATCTGCAGGCCAGAAGAGGGCACCAGATTTCATTATGGATGGTTGTGAGCCACCATGTGGTTGCTGGGAATTGAACTCATGACCTCTGGAAGAGCAGACAGTGCTCTTAACCGCTGAGCCATCTCTCCAGCCCATAATGTCTTTTTCAATATCTTATTTTGTTATAGAAGTCTTTATATAGTCCCAGTATTTAATTTATTTCTGTCTCTATTTGGTTTCCAGGATTTTTTTTTTTCAGTCCGTTTTTCATTGGTATATAGGAAGGCTACTAAGTTTTGTCTGTTAGTTTTATTTCCTGACATTTTACTGAAATTATCAACTCTATCAGTTTTTGGTAGACTATTAAAGGCCTCATATAAAGTGTTATATGGTTGGCAAGTGGGGATACATCGACACCTCTTCCTGTTTGTATTCTTTTTTTTTTTCTTTTTTTTACTTTATTTTTTATTTCTTCAAGTTACATCTCAATTGAAATCCCCTCCCTACCCCGCCTCCAGTCCCACCCTCCCACCCTCTTCCGCCTCAACCCACCCATCCCCTATCTTTTTTTTAAGTTTAAGATATATCTTTTCCCCCCAACAGCTCCCCCTTTCAGTCAAACAAATGGCTCTTACTCTTATAATAATAAATAAAATACAAAACAACAGAGGTAATTAGGCCAAAATTATGAGAGTTATATGGCTTGGCATACAATCCCAATGTCCAGTCTATATGTATTTGGCACCTGACTTCAACATTCTACTGTCGACCTATCTCCATGAGTTTAAAGTTCTATATCCAACTCAACTTTCATCACAATTTAAAAAGCATCTTCTTAGAACACCCTCTTGATTCCCAAACAACTCAAAATTTAACTATGAGACTCTAGCTATCTATTCTTCAACCACCTCAGAGACCTGAGAGGGACAAATATATCTGATTATATAGGAAGTGCAGGGCTGCAGCTTCACAAACTAAGAAATGACATACCAGTGGCTGCCTGGACAGCTCCCATTTTCTCTCCATACATTACAGCATCAATCATCAGTCATTTGGCCCCATTTCTCTGACAGACATTGATTGTAGAGCAGGGGTTATGAAGGACTCGCCTACCCTGTCTTGGCAGAGCTAGGCTGTCGACTTACCTGCTTCCAAATTTTGTCCTTTTTGGACAGCAGTCTGTCTACAGTTGAAGCAAGGGGTTTTTCCTACCCTGTCTTGGCAGAGTTAGGCTGTCGACTTCCCCGCTACCAAGTTTTGTCCTTTTTGGACAGCAGTCTGTCTGCAGTTGGTGCAAGGGGTTTTTTCATGCCAAGAGAAAGGCTTGCCACCAATTCAACCATCTTACAGTGGAGGTTCTTCGATGCTTATCCTCTACTTGGAGTAGAATAGGGTTGCCGTCAGGCGCTGATATGTCTCGATATAAAAAAAAAATCTTGATTTAAGATAACATCTTTGAATGCCAGCTGAGAACAGAAGGACTGAACATAAAAGGATTGTACTAACATTTTTAATCATTTTTCCCATTTTGGTTGGGGCCCCAAACAGGTCTACTACGACCCAAATCAGCAGGAAGTCACTTTAAGAGAGCGACGTCCCATGCCCAGAGGGTGGGGAGGGTGTTTCTCCGCCCATCTTGTTGGTTATTTGAAGGATAACTGAAAACTCTGTTATGTAGGGGAAGAGACTACAAGCTGATAAATGGTCCTGTCTTAATGGGTTTTGGAGGTTAGCCCCAGGGAATTCCTACTTTTTCTTTTCTGTATCCTTCTTCCTCTCCTATGTAGGAGTGCATGGGCTTGAGAAAAATGAGATATAGACATAGCACAGGAAGGTCCAAGAAGAAGGGGCAGATTATTGAATATGCCCTTATACCTTTGTATATTGATACAAAATTAGTAGTTTATTTGGCTAAAGTGGTATTGACCATTGTTTATTGTGCAAAAATAAGATTTTATTGGATTACATCGGTATTGATCTTTGTATATTGATACAAAATTAAGATTATAGTTGGCCACAATGGTATTGACCCTTGCATATGGACGTAATATTAAGATTATATTGGGCTACATAGGCATTGATCTTGGTATATTGATACATAATTAAGAGTATATTTAACCACAATTGAATAGATCTTTGTATATTGATACAAATTTAAAGGTAATGCTTCCCAATGGTATCATACCTAGAGATACTTAAAAATAAAATGTGAAGCTCTGACCTCTTGATACCAACCGTCTAAAACGGTCTAGGATAGTTAAAACAAACTCCTAGTCATGCAAACATGTCTCTTTGTTGGCTACTATGACAGTCTATCACAGATATTCTCTAAACTACCCAGTAATCAAGTTGCTAAGAGACAAGCAACATTTGCTTATCTAAATACAAGAGATGGATAGGGCATCTTCAAAAACCCCTTGAGATCTGCAGAATTCTTTTTTTTTTTTAAGGTAACATCTAGTCTTTGATTTGTAATGATTTCTGTATTGATGGTATTAGTCAAAATTTTTAGTCATAGCTCAAAATGTAATAGATATATATGATAAAAGCTAGAACTCATGAAACATCCCCATCCCACTTTCTCAGTTCCCCCGACTGTGTTTGACAAAAGCTCAAAAGCTTCATTTATATAATTTTATTTCCTTCTTTTGCATTATTGTTCAAGAGAAGAATTCGAGTACTATATTCAATAGGGGTGAAGAGTGGATAACTGTGCCTTAGAGAGCACTCTTAAAAAAATTAAACTAAATTTTTCTTTTTCATTGTGCACTGAGCTAGAAAGCAAAAGGATCAGGGGCTTCATCATAAGATCTGATATTCTCTTACTGCCAGAAGATTTATAGGTATGGGGCAGACTTCAATTTACAGGCACAGGTTAAGAAATGTTTGAATAAGGTTCCAATATCACAAAAAATGGGACCAGGAAAATCAGACAATCCTGTCTGTTGTGCTTTATATAAAGACTCCATTTTCCTGATGGTAATGTGTTTATGGCTTCCAACTATCTTATGTCATTTATAAGAGGTCATTTTATAAGAATGAGCACTCCTATAATATTAACTTCCTTGATTTCAGTGGGACGTGATAACAAATGTCCTACTTATTTGAATATTTATGCTTTTAGAGCAGAATAAAATATAAAAGCATGATGGTTAGGGTGTAACACACCTAAGCAGCGAGAATCTAATGATTTGAAGAATACAATTGATTTGATATGACTAACCAAGAAAATCTAAGAAAAAATTATTATCTCAAAGTATTTAATTTAATCACATTAGTAAATTGTTTGGACATGAAAATGAATATTTTCATAGAGTCTACACATTAGTATATGGACACTTTAGGAGATTATTTTTCAACCTAGGAATACAGGTAAATTTTGTCAAAGGCTAAAATAATAAAAACATTACTCAACAGAGATTAATTATTATAATATATGCAATAATAAAAGAAGGGTTACTTTTTACATTTATTATAGCAACCAAATTAACTAAATAAATTATGCTATGGAAACATAAGAAATGTTTTTAATTATTTTAATTGATAATATGTTTAGAGAAAAAAAAACTATAGATTTTGAGAATATGTGCTATATGTCTTCATATGGTTTTGAAAGTCCCTAAGACCTGTACAGTAATATGGAAAGTCCATATTTATTTGCAATATCAGGAATCACGTGAAGTACATAATCATTGCACTTTAATTATTTATAGTTCCAAATACATAGAGATCTAATTAATTTATTAAAAATGATTTAAATAATGTGTAGATTCTAGAAAGTTAGATCTCCCTTGTTCATCTGTTATCTCAGTATCTCCAAAAGACCAAATTTCATGTTAGTCTTTAGACTTTTAATTCTCCTATGTACTGACAATATATTTTTTCATAGTTAATATGTATCTTTAGTTTTGAAATCATAATATGGTATGAGTGTAATTTTTATTTTGAAATAAAGAGGTTTCTGAGAGTTTTATTTCTCTTCCTGTTTATAAACAAAAAAATAAACAAATTAATTATATTCAGTTTGGTATTTATTTTACTAAAATAGAATCTCAATGTAAATCATAGACAACTTTTTCTCAGTTAATGCAAGTGGAGTAAAGAGAGACATGTGTTATCTGTTTGTGTTTGTCATGAAGTCTTTATGGAGGAAAATATTATTATTAACAAATTCCCTCTCCACCTTCTGGGAATGGGACACCCATCACTTAAAATAGCTTCCTTCTGATTGGGGATGTAGGAAACATTTCTGGGGACCAAATGAGAAAGGAAAAATAGTTAAGGAAGTTAATAGCAACATTTGATGTTCAGTCTTATTGTGCTCAGCTATTTAAATGTCCTAAGAAATGTGTAGTCCAAAGCTGAACTTTGGGTGGAGAAGCTCAGGGTTTTACTAAACTCCTGGCTGGAACAGTCTGTGGGGCTGAGCCATCTTAGCTAGTCATTTTGAGTTCTGGTTGTAGATTTTTGAGGAGAAAACTATTGAGGAAGTCTGCGAGGCTGGATCATCAGGGCTACTTGTCTTCTTTGGTGTTGGTCCCTTTTCTTCAGAAGTTTCAGTTGTCCAGTAGTCCTTGAACTCCTTAGATAGATGCTCTTAATCTCCTGGAAAGATAAGAATGGAGCTCTGACCTATAATCCGGGGTGTTAAGTTTTTGGGTTACTTTTTACATTTATTATAGCAACCAAATTAGCTAATTAATATATGCTACAGAAACATAAGAAATGTTTTTTAATTTATTTTAACCACTGAATTGTTTACAAGGAAAAAACTATAGATTTTGAGATTATGTGCTATATGTCTTCATATGCTTTTGAAAGTCATCTGTTAGCCATTAAACTAAGAAAAACAAGAATAATCAGATGAAATTACAAATACTCTGGGGTATATAAAAAACTAGCAGACTATATAAAGGATTTTCTTTCAATTATTTTACTTATGTATCTTTCTGTGTGTCTGTGTCTGTCTCTGTCTATCTGTCTATCATCTATCTATCGATCTATCTATCATCTATATCTCTCTATGTAGATGTATATATATGCATATACATATATGTACATATATATGTTCACTTAGGTATTTCCTATCATGAAGTTTTTCATTATTAAGTACACTATTATAATTATAATTGGAACTAGTTTTTTTTTCTTTTTGTTTTGTTTGTTTCTTTTTGTTTTTTTGTTTTTGTGTTTATTTATTGCTTTAAGTTGCATCTCCATCAAAGTGACCTCAATCCACCCCTCCCTATTCCACTCTCCCACTCTCTCCTCCCTCTCCCACCCTTCCCACTTTACCAATGTGGAGTTTCCCTATATATCAGCCCTTCTCAGCTCAACAAACATATGCAGGCTAAGAGCTTACTCTTGCACTGGGGACCAACATGGTGGCACTCCCAGGGCAAATTGTCACCTTAATAGGTAACAAAGTCTATGTTCCTGATCCTTTTGGTGTATTGGTTTTAGGATAGTGATCCTGTACTATATGGCTAAAATCCAATTATAATAGAGTAGACACAATGTGCATCTTTTTGAGTCTGGATTAGCTCACTCAGGATGAGCTTTTTTAGTTCCATCCATTTGGCTGTGAATTGCATGATTTCCTTCTTTCTGATAGCTGATTAGTATTCCATTGAGTAAATGTTCCACAATTTTTTTATTCATTTGTTGGTTGAGGGACATCTGGGTTGTTTCTAGTTTCTAGCTATTACCAAAAAAAAAAAAAATGCTGCTATGAAATAGATGAGGCTATGTACTAGTGATTCGGTGAGAAATTATTTGGATGTATACCCAGAAGTGGTATGGCTGGGTCCTGAGGCAGAGCTATTCCAAGTTTTCTAAGATATCACCAGACTGATTTCCATAGTGGTTGTACAAGTTTGTACTCCCATCAGTAATGGAGGAGTGTCCCCTTTTCATCACAACCTCACCAGTATGTGCTGTCATTTGAGTTTTTGAACTTAGCCATTCTGACAGGTGTGAGATGGAATCTCAGAGTCTTAAGTTGAATTTCTCTGATGAAGCTTGACTCTTCTCTTGCCAGTATTTTTCTCCACTTTTTTAAAGAAAAGTTGACTATTTTCTTTACCTCAGTCACTACTTAAATCATTCTACCCACAGTCTTGTCACACCATGTGAAAATATAGCATACATTTTACTAATTCCTCTTTTTAACCTTGAGGACTGTTCTTGTCACCTTCACTAACTGTTTTTTCCTCTTTACCTGTTCCCAAAATGTACTCCAAGTTAAATGCATTGGTCTTAGAATTCATAGGTAAAGTCAATACGTGAGAGACAACATTTGTCTATCCATTTTTGAGTTATCCCAGTGAGAGGAATATTTTCTACATTAATCATCTTGTTTTATTTTATAGTTTCACTTTTATTCACACCTGAATAAAATTCTATCTTGCATGTCTTCCTTTTTTTTTTTTTTTTGTAATCCATCCATGAGTTGGTTCACATCTAGCCTACATCCATTTAAAAACTATTGTGAATACAGTAGATATAGTTGTCAGATATGCTTAATGATACTGGAATTTCTAATCTAAGCCCTTTATAGAAGAAAGAACAAAAATTAAATATGTATGTACACAAATGTGAATATTTATGAAACATATTATATAATTCTTAGTCTTGCATTATTGTATAATATATTAGGTTTGATATATTTTTTATTTAAGATTTTTTTATTTTTCATTCCACTCACCAATCCCCTCTCCCCACCTCCCAGTCCTATCTTCCCACCCACTTCACCCATATTATACCCCCCCAATACCAACCCATTATGACAAATCAAATCACATTTATATATACATATGTTTTGTATAGATTTATTTGTACTGTTTTAATTAGTATTCACATTCAATTTCCTTGCTTTTACAAAAGGATTTGCAATTATATATTTTTTAATATTTTAAAATGTTTCTTATTTAGAATCAAAACTGACTGGAGTTCTATTATTGGTTGTCACACATGCACAATATTTCAACAGTGTCTGGATAGGAATAATTTTGTATTTTTGTCTATCTCTCTCTGTTGTTTCTGTCTCTGTCTCTCTATCTCTCTGTCTCTTTCTTTCTCTGTGTGTGTATTAGATCCTGCAGATAATAATCTAAATATTGAAAATAGCAACATTTTCAATATAGTAACATACTTTATGATATTCTGCTATAATTGCACATAAAGTTCTTTAAAAATAAGTTGTTTTAACAATGTTTCAAAAATATTCCTCAAATCAAAAGTTTTAACACACTATAAATAAGAAACATACTTGAGATGTATAATTTCTCTTGACAGTAAATTGGAATGCTTAGGTTTTGGAAGCTAATTGCACTCTCATTTAGTTAATGAACATTTTCAGTAGCAATATTATGATTTCTGTTTCTTTGGGAAAGAGCAAATGACACTTAAAGTGTTGTACTCTGCACGACATGTGGCTACTTAGGGATTTTTTTAAACTTTTAAAACAATTATTTTAATTTTGCATTGCCAGTTATGTCTTATGGAAATCTAATCCGTTACTGAAAATGCATTCATAATACCTAGAATAATGAAGGTGCTGTTCAATGACATCGTTACTATTCTAGAGAAAAACTGGTTTGAATACATCAGCTGTAATTTTTTTTTTTACTAACAAGGTTCCCTCTGCAAAAGATCAGTAACTGTGATATCTCATCATTTAATATGTGATAAAAGAGGGAGAATCATTCTAAAGTTAGACATTGATGGTCATCATTTTTAGAATAATGTAATCATTACTTTTCTTATTAATGATCTTTTCAATTAGAAATTGATTAAATGAGATATATAGGGTGTCTTCAAAAACCTCAAGAGATCTGCAGAATATGGCATTCAAAGATGTTTTCTTTTTTTTTTTATATAAATACTTTATTTTTTTTTCTTCAAGTTACATCTCAGTAACAAACCCCTCCCTATTCCCCCTTCCTAACCCGCCCTTCCACCCTCTTCCCTCCAGAGGTTTCCCCTTTCAGTCCAACAGCTGGTTCCTTCTCTTATAACAGTAAGTATTATACAAAACAATAGATATAAATATGCCACATTTATGAGAGTAAATTGGCCCAGTATACCTTCCCAATGTTCAGTTTATACCTATTTGGCCCCTGACTTTAACATTCTACTATCTACCCAACTCCATGAAAAAACCCCTTGCACCAACTGCAGACAGACTGCTGTCCAAAAAGGACAAAACTTGGTAGCAGGGAAGTCGACAGCCTAACTCTGCCAAGACAGGGTAGGTAAGTCCTTCATAATCCCTGCTCTACAACAAATGTCTGTCAGAGAAACAGGACCCAAAGCCTGAAGATTGATGCTGGAATGTATGGAGAGAAAATGGGAACTGTCCAGGCAGTTATTGGTATGTTCTTTCTTAGTTTTGGAAGCTGCAGGCTCTGCACTTCCTATATAAGCAAATATATTTATCCCTCTCAGGTCTCTGAGGTGGTTGAAGAATAGACAGATAGAATCTTATAGTTAAATTTTGAACTGTTTAGGAATCAAGAGGGTGTTATAGATCTAAGAAGATACTCTTAAAAGTGTGTTGCAAGATAGTAAGAATGTTGAGTCACATATAGACCTTTAAACTCAAAGATGTTTTCTTAATTTAAAATTTTTTTGATATCGAGACATGTCAGCTCCTGACAACAGCCCCTATTCTACTCCAAGTAGAAGATGAGCATTGAAGAATCTCAAAACCTTCTTTAATTTTAAGTGTTTGGAATTGTGAATTTATTGAGTTTTAGTTTGTTTGATTGTATTTTATTTCTTTCTTCTTTTCTTTTTTTTTTTTGAGATAGCATCTCTCTGTTTAACTTTGAATGACCTGTAATTTTCCATTTGTATTAATACATTGTATCTAAAATCATTCTTATTATGGTCTCAGACACAAAAATATCTGCCTTCCCCTTGTGTTGATTGCATTGAAAGTATTTGTATTGTATTTTTACTCTTAAATTTGTTACACAAAATTTAGTAAAGTACATGGAGAATTATGGTTCTGATAATACAGAGGAATCAGTAGAATGGTCACTGTTCTTGAAAATTCAGTATAGTAAAAAAATATATAATGGACAAAAGTAAACTATTATAGAAATTAGGACCCTACTACTTAAAATGTATCATTAATATATTATGTACACAAATTGCATTAAGGAATGTCTAAATAGTTCTTTAGTGGTGGTCTATAAATACAAAATATATATTTTAAACAAAAACTAATGTATATTTGTCCTTTCTATATTATATATGTTAGTAATATGGTTGGACTTTCTTTTTCCATTTACAATAGGTAGAGTCAGCCTTCAGGCATTTTATATAAAAAAAGAACTGATGCCCCTCACTTCTTATATGTTTTATACCTTAAATTGTTTGGCTTTATCTTATGGTCTAAATATTTGGAAAACAGGGGTGGATAAGGTTTTTGGGTTTTTTTTCCTGATATGTCATCTCTCCCTGAGGCAGTAGCTGAGATACAGCAGTTCTCTGGAAATGTCATTGCATGTGCATTAAGCATTTTAAATGTAGAAACATACTGTCTATGAAATATACTATTTTTGAAGTAACTGACATAGTTCTAATACTTTATTTTTTGCAAATTTATTCAATAATCTCCAATTTAATGTGTTCTACAAGATAGTATCTTAACTTATAAATTTTCAAAATAAAAATTTTTAATAAGAACACTATGATAAATCATATTGTGCATGTTGTTAGTGTAAATTTCAGGTTTAATTAGTTTAGCAGGATGTTGTAATCAAAATTGCATCCTTCTTAATTAAGAACACAATGAAAAATTTAACTAATCTGAATGATTTATGATCTTTATAGCATCAGCTTCCTAACCTAAAGTTAGATTTAGAAACATCAGGGTGCTGAGAATTTTTTGAATTGTAAATATAATAATAATAAATAATAATAATGCACAATATAATTATCACATTTTTATTGCCACTCAATATATTGCATTTAATATTGTTTATTATTTATTTTCTTTAATTTCTTTTCCTTTTTGAGGATTGGTTCTTTTCTCATATAATATATCCTGATAATAGTTTCTCTTTCCTTTACTCCTTCCAGTACCTCTCCAACTCCTGTCCACTCCAGATCCACTCTTTTTCTGTTTCTCATTAGAAAAGAACAGATTTCTAAGAGATAACAAACAAACATGACAAAATAAAATATAAAAAGAAGGAAAAAGTATTAAAATAAAATTGGACACAGCAACTGCCAACAGCAGGAAAAAAGTCCCAGAGCAGGCCAAGGACTTAAAGACAAAGTCTGGAGTCCCACTAAACTATTAAGCTAATGTCTATAATACATATGCAGAGGATCTGTTGCAGACCTCTGTAGAATCTATGCATGCTGCAGGAGTCTCTGTGTTTTTAAATGTGCCTTGCTTTTTTGATCAGAGGGTTTTGTTCTCCCAGTGTACTCCATATCCTCTGGCTCTTACAGTCTTTCTGCTTCCCTTCCCAGGGATTCCCTCAGTTCTGAGTGGAAAAACTTGATGCAGACCTCCAACTGAGACTCTGTCTCTCTGCATAGTGTCTGGTCTTGGGTCTCTGCATCTATTACTATCTTCTGCCAGAAGACACATCTCTGATGATGTCTAGATAAGTCACTGATCATGAGGCAATGATCTACAACTATAGCATAATATCATTAGGACTATATATGAGACTAGTAGTGTTTAGTTTTACCCTAGGTCCTGGGGCTACCTATTGTCTGGTTCTAGGTTATCCAAGCAGTGTGTGGTATAAGTTCCATCTCTTGTAGTAGGTCTGAGATCAAATCAGGCATTGGTTGAGTACTCCCACAATTTCTGTGCCACCATTGACTTAGTATATTTTGTAGGCAGGATAGTTTGTAGATCAAATGTTTCAAGGGTAGGTTGGTGTTTATCTTTCTCTCTTGGTGGCCTACATATTACCTTCCTTCACTAAAGTGACTAGAATGTAGAGGTTAGTGCCCCATGTAGGCACCAGCTTGACTTCTTCATGTTCAATGAGTTATATGAGTATTATCCTTTAGAATGCAAACTTGCTGTCAGTTTTTGGAGAGCAACCGTTTATTTTAGCAACAGCCTAGGTTGTTTGGGGATATCCACAGCACTCCTTTGCTCAACTACTGAACTGACTGTAACTTATACCCATCATTTGAACTCTCACGGGACTACATGAGATGACCAGTTAAGACTGCATTCCACAATTACTAGCAGTCCTCATTAGGATCGCCTTCAGAGATTCCAGGAAATTCCCACCACACTGTTTCCACAAGACTCCTAAAATGCATCACCAATTCCAGGCATTTCGCGGAACTCTCTCCCTCCACCCTATGTCCTTCCTTGTTTCCATTCCCATCTTCCCCTACACTGCCTGTAAACTCTATTCTATTTCCCTTTCCAGAGAGGTAACTGCACCCCCTCTATACCTCTGTACTTTACCCTATCTCTCTGGGTCTTTAGACTGAAACTTAGTTATCTTATACATAACAGGTAATATACCCTTACAAGTGAATATATATCATATTTATCCTTTGGGATTTATATTATCTCACGGAGGAAAAGTTTTTCTAGATCCATTAATTTGCCAACAAATTCATGATGTCATTTTTTTTTCAGTTACTGTGGTACTTTCAATTTTCTTTACACAATGACATATTGCTGGGGCCTAATCTTCTCACTGAACAGTAGAAAAACAAAATTTGTTATTTCTTGAAGAACTGAGTACAAAAAAACTTATGTAAGTTAAAAGGATGAATACATTTACAAGTGTCAATGCAAATGTGCCCAACTCAAGGCAAGTAAAGACCTACAGCTGTCAGGAGAAAATAACACCAGAATGGAAACTGGGTCTTAGGCTTGGGCCTTCCCATCCTGTTAAACTGGCAAGAGAGAAATGGTAACTGGTGCAGGAACACTTGCTCATTCAATCTTGAGTAATCCTGCAAGTTAGCTGTCAATACACTGCACAGATCACTACATGGTGTTCACTCAGATCCACATGGGGAATTTCATTTCCAAAGCATGCTCTTCCCCTTACCAAGTGACTGAACTGCACGGACTAGGGATTAAATCAAGGTATTCATAGGGCATTAAGCATATATCAAGAAAACAGTTATCTTGAATACAGGATCAAAAGTCTGTAGCAAGTTCAATGATCCAGTGCTGATAGCAGCTGCAAGGACATATTTCTTTTCAAAGGTTAGCATGAGTAGTGTACATTAATCAGGACAAATTGATACTTCAGAATCAGCTCATGCAGGTTATGTCTGGCACCTGTTTGGTCCATCTAGAAGAATCTGTGGTAGACAATGGAGAGGCCTTTGTCCTACTTCTGCTGGCTAATCCATATCTGCCAGAGAGTGGACAGTGAGGCCAGGTTGGAGATACTAATCCAAAGACTGGAGATCTCAGTCTTCTGCATCCTGTCAACAGAGTCTAGATGTGTGGTAATACGATGAAACAGCATTGTGTTAGCATACAGACTTTTGTGGATGTCCATTTTACATTTCATAATGAATTTGAAGGTGAGGTCCTGTAATGCCTGCCTACCTCTTGAGCATGGCCATGAGCATTACAATCTCCCTTTTCTTCAGTCTCTGCAAGTGGCCCTTCTTACGGCTGACATCTAAGCATAATGCTAGTATACTGAAACCTTCTCAAAAGTCACAACCAACAACCTAATTTCACATGCTCAGTCTCATTGGGAAAATATAAGAAAATTCAACACCCATAATCATTAATCTCACTATTCTAATAACATTTTAAGGGTTTTTTTTTTGTCCATATTCTATTTTTTGGGACTCATTGATATTACTTAGGTTCAAAGTCTTTCTTTTTTTGAAATACAGAAGTGGTATCTTCGCTGATATATTGACCTTGAATTATATAATTTTGGAACAATTTCTCAAAACTTTGATTCATGTAAGTGTTAATTGAATATATACATTCAGAATTTTCATGAATTTAATTTTTATTATCTGAGAGACTGCCATTGATCTCTGAGAAGAGGTTAGATGATTAAGTAGCTTTACTTGGCTAGAAATTGATGATAATATCAGATTTATTCTAATAAATATTGAGAGAAGTTAAATTTATATGGAAATACAACTTGTTCTTATTTTCTGTTTCTAAAATGAGAAAAATATAATTATATTCAACCAATTATATTATTTTAAGAATTAAAATATTATTATGCTAAGCTCTTAAAATTACCAAGAACTGTAACTCATGACAATATACTGTGAATTTTTCTTATGCATGTATAATTATTAAATGAAATAACTCTTGAAAAAATAGATGCTTGGGGCTAAAGTAAATATTACCTGATTACCATTGTAAAAAAAAAGATGTTTTATTTATTTACCCCAAATTAACTGTTTTATACATTTATATAGTACCATTGATGACAAAAAGGTTTCTACTTCTAGCTTTTATTTTTTAAATTAAAGCATTCCATTTTCATAAATGAGAAAAATACTGAAATAAAATAGACCTACCAACATTAGAACTAATATTCTTTCATTTGTATTACATGCCTTTTCATATACCTTTAAAAGTGTGTGTTTGGCCATCTGTTTTGTGAGATTCCATGGTTATAGCCTCTGATAATTACATATAGGTATATCTAACAACAATTAAAGAAATCAAGGCCATGAATTTGAAGGAAAACATGGCCCGGAGTGCATGGGAGGGTTTTGAAAGAAGAAAGGGAGGAGAATGATGCAATTATCCTATAATCTAAAAAATAGGATGATGTAGGAATCTGTTATATATTCTGAATGTTAGGTAATTGCTCCCAGAGGCCTGCTTGCTGTCTATTGCTTTGCCTGCTAACCATTGTCTCTGATTAGTTGACTAAACACTAAGGTGTTAAAAAAGTATATGGTTAATTAAACGATTTATCCAGTATTTATATTATTGGTTTGGTGGATAATCCTTAACCATCCATTATAAATGAGTACATAGAGACGCCATGTGGATTTTAACAAGCCTTGGCCTGAGTTGTGCATTCTTGTCCTATCTAAGCTAGCTCTTAATTCTATTACCCAAATATGACCCCATATATAAATACGTCCCCTTGGACTTCCATTTTCCATGCCATGCTGATGTTCCTGGCCATGTGGAATGAGGTTCTTTTTCCTAACCCATGGCGTGTGTCTTCCTTCCTGCTGCTCGTGGCTGGAATATCTTCTTCTGTCTAAAGTGCAGGCTTCCTGTTCTAATCTCAGGAAGTCCCGCCTTTCTGTCTTTGCCCAATCTCAGGCCTCAGTATTTTATTTAACCAATCAGAGTCAATGTAAGTAACAGACATCAAGGAGGACCAATTAACATTTAGAATGCTTAACACTACCCCATCACTAAGGCCTATGATTGAGCAGAGAAAGAGATAGGCATGGCAAATAGTTATGGGCTTCTGGGGAAGATGGACAGGATTATGGGAAGAAGAAGCAAAGGGAGAATAAGCAGACACCTACTTGACTTAGAGATAGAAGAAGATTATGCCACTTGGCTTGGAACATCAGTGTAGCATGGAGAAAAACAGCCCAGGGTACATATATATATGATTGGGTTTTATTTGGGGATAAAATTAAAGGCTAACTTAGGTGGGCTAATATTTCACTATCTAGGCTAAGACTTGTTAAAATCCATCAGGTGTCCATGTGTGTTTATTTTGTTTATTTATAATGGTGGGTTAAGATTAACACCACTTACTAATTAACTATAGTATAAATACTGGTAAATAATTTAATCAGTCTTTTTCTACAATAGGAAAACATGTAAAATGATTGTTCTGAATCTGCCTGTGATTTCTGCTGTTCCAGCAACTACCTCATCCATCCAATGTAAATGATAGTCATAAACTACTGTGTTTATTTACTGTGTCACCCCATGTACTTAATTATAACAAAATTTGTCAGGAGCTGAATGCTCTTGAAGCTGCTTCCTTTGTGCCCATCTACTATTCTTAGGCTCTTAACATAGTGTTCAAGCACTGTCAGAAGCTCTCTGAGAAGGGAGCTCAATAAACATGTAAACTTCCTAAAAAGCTATCTGACATTTTGCAGTCTATGCTAAAGATGCACCCCAGAGTTGCTTCTTGCTAACACCCAGCTTTTCCTGTCATATGTTATTACTGACATGGAGTGAAGATTTCCTCATTGCTAATTGCCACTTTTCTTGTTTGGCCACACTTCATGCAGAGTTCTACAAAGTTGATATTATCATTCCTGATAAGAGTGTTGAAAACTGCCTGACTCAGTCCTAACAATTGTAGAAGTTAAATAATTGATAGAAAACATATAGCTGTGTATAATAAATCCTCTTCCCAAATATCATGTATCTCATTAGGAAACAGGCCTGAGATAGATTTCTGACCCCAGATAAACTTTCACTCTAGAGATGATAAGACTGACTCCAGATGAAAACCATAAATCCAATTAAGGGTTTTAAACTTCCCATGAACTTAGGATATAATGAGGCTACCAAGAAATGCCTAAATATTAGTACAAATCTTAATGACAAAATACACAAATTGTATTGATGTAATTCTTCATACCTTGTCAGGTTTGACATACCATACTGTCATCTTAAACTTAACTTATGTATAGAAAAGAAAATTTTTAATTGAGTACTAAAATGTGTTATTGTTAAGTGCCCTCCTATTGCAGTGGTTTTATCTGTCCTTGGATAAATGCCTTTTAACTATGAGGTAATTATTTCCTTGATGTAAAGAGCCTTTGCTCAGGGTATAAAAAGAATGGTCACCACATTGAAATTGACATTACATCGTAGCTTCATCCATTTCTTCTTTCTGGTGTGATTGTGTGTGAGAGAGTCCCTGTGTTCTCATCCCCCTCTTTTATTATTCCCATATACTTATGAACCAGGTGTTATGTTCAGACTCCCAATAATCGTGGCCTATTTATTTCTGTTGTTTTGTATTGTATTTATAGTTATAAGAAAAAGAACCATTATTTGGACTGAAAGGGAGAGCTGTTGGGGGGAAAAATAAATACCTTAAACTAAAAAAAAAAAAAAAAAAGAAGGGAAGAGGATGGGGGGGTTGAGGGGGAGGAGGGTGGAAGGGTGGGACTGGAGGGGGGAGTAGGGAGGGGATTGTGATTGAGATGTAACTTGAAGAAATAAAAAATAAATTATTTAAAAAAAAAAGAAGAAGCCATAAACATGAGAAGGAATGGGAGCAATTGGAAAGGCAGATGGAGAGATAAAAATCATGTATATACACTACTCATGTATGGAATTCAGAAGAAACAATCCATTTATTAATTAGGATTTTGGTATTCTCAACACTCTGAAGTCAGGAGCAGGCAGATCTCTGTGTGTTCAAGCCAGTTCTTTCTACATAATATGTTCTAGGTTAGGCTCAAGCCAGCTCAGTCTACATAATACATTCTAGGTTAGGCTAGCCCCAGACATTGCCTCAAAGAAAAGAAAAGTGACAGAGAAAAAAAACACACATTTCCGCACTATTCTATAACAGGAAATTAATAACAATTTAAATATCTATTTTATAAGTAATTAATGTTTGAATTAACAAAAGGTCTTGAAAGGCAATAAATGAGGAAAACCTCATAAAAATTAATCATGTATGCTTTACCTATGTAGTAATTCCAATGGAATTTGGATATCATATTATTGATTGTTTTGTTCTATAGTGTTTTATTTAAGAAGAATTTTATGTGACTTTAAGTGAAAGCTTGAGGCATGATTTGATACTGCTACTCTTTTTTCATAATTCAACGTGAATATCTACTCTAAACAAAGAAATAAAAAGAAATGGGTACTTATATTTCAGGAAGACATTGATTAAAACAGACTTTGCATGTAAGACAAAATGAAAATCTCCACTTGTAAGTAGCTTACCATTTTAAACAGGAGCTCATTGATAGAATGACAAAATTCCTCAAAAACAAAATGTAGATATGAGGACAAATGTTCCCAGCCCTCTTGGCAAAGCACTGTCTTCCCATCCCTTTGCCTGTGTGTACAGCTATAAAAGTAGGGAAGCAATTTTGAGAGTTATGCTGATTGGGATAATCTTCATGATGTGCAGATCTCCAAAGCCTGGTTTCCCTGGGGTTGAATTTCGAAAGATGTAAATCGGTTTCCTAACACTACATTTTGCAATGTGTAAATTAATAGCCTGACATTTCACAGCTGCTTTAAAGGCTATGCTTTACAGGATAAAATATCAATCACAAATATACATCTACATAGAAATGTCAAATCCCACCCAAATGAATACCCCTGCAAATTAGCAGCAGGTCATATTGCTCTGCTGTCTTTTATGTGTGATGCATTTCGTTCCTTTCCAGGTTAAGAGTTCCCTGGGAGAGGCTGAAACCTATTTTCTACCCCATATAAAAGATGAGTAGTGAGCTGCTCTAATAACAGAACACACAGCAACAAAATGCTAATCCTGTCTGAGAGAGGCAGTGCAGTATCCTATAAAAAGGAAATTAAACTAGGCTTAAAAATATCTGAACTGAATTTCCAAGCCCATACTCAAAATTTGTTTATATTAAGTGCCTCTCCTGTCTTTAGTATGTCTTCCAAATCTGTCAGTCTTCTGATAGAATCATTTTTTAATTTTTATTAGATGTATGTATGTATGTATGTATATATATATATACAGTGTGTGTGTGTGTGTGTGTGTGTGTGTGTGTGTGTGTGTTTACATAAGTGGGTGGGTAGGTGAACATTCATATGCCCTATAGAAGCCAGAGTACACTTTGATAGAGTTACTTCTGTCCTCCCATCAAGCAGACCAGGATTTCGGCTCACCCCCTCAGTCTTTTTCCTGGCCTCTCATGGAATTATTTTAGGTTGCTTTGTATATCACACGGAGGTACATGAAGTTCAAATAAGCTAAGAAATTTCAGTATTTTTAAAGTAAAAACTTAAAGAAATATAAGGATTGTCAATGCTATGAAGAATAATGTTTCTTTTTTTGTTATACCCACGTGGGCCAATGTTTGTTTCCTATTCATAATATCCCCAGGGCAATGTCAACTTGCCTAGTATAATTCAGAAAAGCTTCTGTTTTAGTAACTGACTCTATATGAGTAAGTATGGACCAAAGATACTCTGCTAAATTCCATGTCAAAAGAACCTCTCTCATTGCTTTATCCAATTCAAATTGTGTTCCAAATTTTGTGCTTCTAATATATCCTGTCATATTATTAAACGATGTTTAGTCTCTTCAATTTTTAAAGTACTTCTGTACAAATTATTTATATGGTGTATGAATTGTATTCAAGATTAGATATGTTTTAACAATTGGAATGGATACTTAATTTCAGATATCCTGATATATTTTAAGATTACTGCAGGCATACCATAACTAATATGTTTAATTTGCTTTTCATAGAAAATGTAAGGGTGAGGGTCAAACTTCATACAATGAAGAGATGCTTAATTTAATTGTCTGCACTGGGTTAGAAAGAAAGAACAGTTTTTACCACCTTCACTATGTATTCTTAAAATGGGAATAATAATTTTAGTGTTGTATGGAAATCAATCAAGATTATCTAAACAGTGTTGACACAGAATGAACATAGAGTGAATAAATAAATAATGCACACATTAGTTGTATAGTAATTTTAATGTCACTCTTCCTCAGAATCAAGGGATATTTCTCTGCCCTTTAAAGGAGTTTTTTATATGAAGGGCATTTTTAAGGAAGTGTTCTCCATCATTGCTTAATATAACCATTGGAATAAATTATCTTTAATTTTTTGGCATGTTGAGACAGGGTTTCTCTGTGTATTAGCCCTGTCTTGGACTTGCTTTGTAGACCCATCTGGCCTCAAATTCACAGAGATCTGCCAGCCCCTCCCTCCCGAGTGCTGGATTGTAAGACTTGCACCACCATGCTCAGCCTAACCTTTTTTTCTCTAAGACTGAGTCCCAGTTGCCCAAGCTGGTCTCAAACTCACAATGTATCTCATGATGGCCTTTATTTAGCTTTAGGTCCTTGAGCCTCCACAATCTCAATGCTGTGATTACAGAGACATATCTCTACACAAAAGTATGTAGTGCTGGAAATCAAACCTGAGCTCTGAATGTGCTTAGGCAAGCATCTTACTGACTTAGCACCATATAAATTAATTTCTTCACATGAATTATTTTGATCAAAGACTAAATATGCATTCCACCTGGATTAAACTTGCTGTGGTTTTGTGTAGATTATCATAATGGCTGTGAGTTCATATGTGCTAATGCCTTGTTGTTTAAAGAATACACTGCCTTTTTTAGGTTATCCACCATCTGTTGCTTTTACAATTTTTCTAACCTATATTCTACAATGATTCCAATGGTATTAAAGGAAAGAAAGCAATATAATCATCGCATTTAGAGCTGGGCATTCTGCAGTCACTAATTTTCTTTGTGTTTTCCAGTTGATAGTTTGTGCTAATTATCATCTACTGAAATGAAAATCCACTCTGATAAGGTTGACAGATGCTCTATGTGTAGAGTAATAAGTCATCATGAGTCATTTTGACACTATGTTTACTTAGAAGAATTATTACTAATAATTATTATTAGTATTGTGCTCTCCTAGATGGAAAAAAATTGATTGACTACATACTTAGTCAGGCACTACTACCAAGTCCAACTGCCCAACACAAACTGGAATACATGAGGTGACATAAGAAAACTCAAAGCTGGATGAGTAGGAAAGTCAATGTGAAAGAATGTGGTTATAGGGGTAGTAGTTGGAGGAGGTCAAAAATCCTCAAAATACATTGAATAAAATTCTCAAAGAACATATAGGTAAATATTACATTTGTATATTATATTCTATTTTCCATGTACAATATATATTACATATGTAATATATATAAAGAGAGATAGAGTGAGAGAAAAACAGAGAGAGAGTGTAGATTAGTAGTGGCTATGCTGGAGAAGATAGTAGACTGAGAGTCACAGATTAAAGTATACATATGTTATTTCTTCTTGGAATGATAAAAATGTAATAAAATAGGCATTAGTGATAGTCAGATATTTGTCAAGATACTAAATGTCATTGAACTCTACATCTTCAGAAAGTGAACTGTATGGTATAATAATATCTTAATGAAGATATTTTTAAATGACAATAAGTAAAAGTTATGTATGGAATCTTGTTTTTTTTATTTCACAATTTCATTTATTGAATGATAGATATAGTCCAAGATCTTAAATACTGACTGGCATATAGTTAATTTTTTTTAATTTTTAAATTTTGTTTATTTTACACTCAAATCACCATCCCCTCTCCTCTCCTCCCAGTTCTACTCACTTCACCTATACTCTCCCCCCACTCAGTACTAACCCACTCTGGCACTTCAAATCACATCAGGACTAAGTGCTTCCTCTTCCACTGACACAGATAAGGCCACTGTCCTAGAAAAATGAGCCCCAATGAGGAAACATTGTCTATGTCTGAGATAGACCCCATTCCAATTGTTAGGGAATCCAATTGAGGACAAAGCAGCTCATCAGCTTCATATGTGTAGTGGGCCTAGGACCAGATGACGCAATTTCTTTGTTGGCAGTTCAGTTAAAAGTTTCATTTTTAATGTCTACTTCATTTTCTGATGACGTTTTCATGAATATACGAAATATTACAGAATATAGCACGTGTTTTGGATTTATATCAGCCAGTTATGATGATTGGGATCATATCAGATATATGGATACCATATCATGTTGTTTTAACTTTGTTATTAGTATAAGAAACATAATTACCTTTAAAGTAGACAAAAATATATTGATTTCCCATGTCATAGTAAGGAAAACTCAGGAAGTATCAATTAGCAGTCTTCCTAAAAACTGTGATTACAAATCAAAGATATTATTATGCATTAAAGTTTATTAGGATGTAGACAAAATTACAAGAGTAATTTTATTATGCTTTCTTTCATTCTTTTTTAGTATAATAACATCTCAGTCCATACAGACTGGCTTAACTCATCTATACTAAGTATATAACTTAATGCTTAGTATTTTATAATAACAATAAATTAACATGATAAACATATTCATCATATTTTTGGTGACTGAGAGTTTGAAACTTCTGCATCAGGTAGATCCCAATCCAGACACAGACCGAGATCCAGTTGCTCACAGAACATGTCTTCTCCTGTGCTCAGATAGTGGAAGGATAAGTATTTCCAAGGCCTCTTTCTAAATTCATTAGCCTACATGAAAGAGCTCAGCCTCCAATTACCAAAATTGCCAAGTTTTTCAGCTCTTAGTACCACTAAAGTATGGCTTAGGATTTCTCACATGGACTTTATTCAAATAGAAAATTTTTAGAAATAGTGTTCTATGATCTATAACATGCCTATCCATGTTTTCCTATGATTTCTTTCAGGAAGCTTTTATCTGCTAATGTCTCCATTGTTCAGAACATTATTATTTCTTGTCTTAAATTAATAAAATTAGCCTCACATAACAATTGCTGAGAACTTATTTTGCATTTTACAATAATACAAATCTTTTTGAAGACATAATGATGAAATGGGAATTTCATGGTAACACAATAGAACTTTTATGACATTTCTGTGGAAAAGAAAATACAGAGAAATGATGGAACACCATAATTTTATGCAAAAGAAAGTAGTATTCTGATAGTAAATGCTATAATTTAAAATAACAATTCTTTTTCCTGCAAGGACAAAATTACAACGTTTTACTCAATACTGTGAACATGGATCTCTCTGATGCATATGTCTCTTATCACTGAATATAGCACTAGCAGATAACTGTCCAGACCTCTCCAGCAGCTCAGTGGAGGCACTCACTGGGCTTAGGGGGTGACACATTGAGATCCCATGCCTTGTATGTCAGGGACAATATTTCTTCTTTCTGTCCATATATACAGTATACACACATATTAAAAGGAGAAAACATCAAGGTAAACATGGTCTTAAAATTTTTCAGGTTATTGGTCACCCAAGCACTGTTGCAGTAGTGTTGTACATAGGTTTGCTTTCACAGCATGGGCATTAAATCAAATAACTATAATGATTACTAATTTCCACAATTTTCATGCTGCTATTGAAACAGGGTAAAAGCATTTAGATCGCTGCTGTTGGTCACAGGGTTTTTAGCTGGATTGGTGCCTACCCTTCTCCTTTAGTAGCATGTAGAGTGCCTTTCAGTACCATGAGAACTAGTCAGTAGAGGTGAAGACTCTAGTTTGGCACCATCTCAACTTATCCATGTTCCAATTTATTTTGTAGGTGTTATCATCAGAAATACGGACTTACCATCAGTTTGTGGATGTAATCTGAGTTGTTTGAATGTTTCCATGTGACCCCTTTGGTGAACAACTCAAATAGATATAACCCATTTCTAGCACTGGATGCTTCACTTGATGGCAAATGATATCTACTTGTGCTCTGGGTCTCTCAGCATTATTTGTGAACCCATTTATATTTCTTTCATATATGTTTATATTTTAAGAAGCTTCTACATCAGTAAGTTTTCATATGACCCTCAAATGACTCTTAGAATTGGTTGTCACTCAACATATTCCCTCCTTACACACACCTTTCTTTCCCTTCCCCATTTAATCCTTCTGATTCTTTCTGAGTCCTGTCTCTGTATAAGTGTATTTCTCTTCCTTGGGAGATCATCCAAAACCTGTGTGGGCAGTAGGATACAGAATAAACCTACAACAAAAATCAGTAGTGTTCCACATACAAATGACAAACAGACTAAAGAAAAACAAATCAGGAAGACAAGTCAATTTACAATAGCCTTAAAAAGTATAAGATATATCAGGATAATTGACCAAGTAAATGAAGAATTGTGTAACCACAGTACTTTCTAATGCTTGGGAAAAAGCATTAGTAAGGCATTAGTATAATTTTTAAGTAGGTACAAATGATATCAAATATGAATAAAATTTGACCTTGCAATTCATCCCAATGTGACACTGACTTAAAATTCAATGTAAAACATGGCTGGAGACAAATTATTAAGAAAAATTTTCATGAACAATCACACAAGATAAACAGATGAAAGATTTTTGTGACGTTAAATGACTTGATAGACTGCAAGAGAGGTGTAAATGTTGTAATTTATAATAAATATTTTGCAAATTTTATAGAAGTAAAAAAACTATAACCAATAAAGAGACAATATTGTGGAAAGTGGCAAGTGGACATGCTTTAATATCATGCCTAGAAATAATTGAGGTAAATTCAAAGAGTTATCCTTCTAACGCTCATCACTTGTCACTTCTGCAATTTAGGACATAGCATTTTATTGGTTAAATTACCATTGATAAAGAGCGAAGAGATACCCAAATAAGACAAAAATTGAATTTCACACAAAAAAATAAACAATAAAATACAAATAAATATCACAATAAAATAATTTTAAAATAAAACAAAAACATATTGATCCCTATGTGTTCATTAACTTCTTTTTATTTTATTGATTTTCTTTATTTTAGCTTTTTGTTTTTATTTTTATTGTTTGTTTTACTTTGCTATTTGGATGTATTTTTCTTTTTGATTGATTATTTCTTTGATTTATTGGAGAGAGAGACATCCAGAGAGAGAGAGATAGAGAGACAGATTGGATGCAAGCTGTTAGGGTGATAAGAATATAATTATGATTCCGTGAAGAGGCATTTGGGGAAGTTTCCTCATCTATGTTTATAGCAGCCTTATTTGTAATAGCTAGAAACTGGAAACAACCCAGATGCCTCTCAACCGAAGAATGGGTTAAAAAAGTGTGGTACATCTACACAATGGAATATTATTCAGCTATCAGAAACAATGAAATTATGCAATTTGCAACCAAATGGATGGAACTAGAAAAGCTCATCCTGAGTGAACTAACCCAGACTCAGAAGGACACATATGGCATCTATTCACTTATAGTAGGATTTTAGCTATATAGTAGAAGGTATCAATACTACAACTAACACACCAAAGGGAACTTGGACATAGACTTCTTATTTTTAATTTTTATTTTTTATTTATTTTTAATATATTAGTTATATTTTTTTCTATTTTTTAGTCTTTTTTATCTATTGTATGCTTATTGATTTGTTTGTTTGCTAGTTCTCTCTCCCAGGCAACGAGACACTTTTCACTGATGGTACTGCTTCATAGATCCCCAATGAATGAAGAGGCTCTTGGCCCTCATACGACCTCTCAACTGAGATGAGGGACTGTTATATAAGGACACCCCACCCCAGAGAAATGGGATGGAATGGTTAGGAGGTAAAGAAAAAAAAAATGAAATGTGATGTTTCTAACTTTTACTACTAACTGTCATAAACTGTTTAGGATAATTAAGAAATGCAAACTAATGGTTATGCAAGCCAGTCATTCAGTTAGGTACTATGACAGCCTATTATAGTTACTTTCTAAGCTAATCAGAAATAAACCTGCTAAGAGACAAGCAACATATGCTTACCCTAATATAAGAGATAGATAGGCCCTCTTCAAAAACCTCAAGAGATCTACAGAATATGGCATTCAAAGATGTTTTTATAACTTTAGATTTTTTATATCAATACATATCAACTCCTGACAGCACCCTCTATTCTCCTCCAAGTAGAAGATGAGCATCGAAGAATCTCCAGTGGGAGATGATTGAATCAGGCGCAAACCTATCTCTTGGTAGGAAACACCCCTTGCTCCAACTGTAGACAGAATGCTGTGCAAAAGGGACAAAACCTGGAAGCTGGTAAATCGACAGCCTTGCTCTGCCAAGACAGAGTAGGTAAGTCCTTCATAACCCCTGCTCTACAATCAATGTCTGTCAGAGAAGCGGGGCCAAATGACTGAAGAGCGATGCTGTAATGTGTGGAGAGAAAATGGGAACTGTCCAGGCAGCCACTCGTATGTCATTTCTTAGTTTGGGAAGCTGCAGACCCTGTACTTCCTATAAAATCAGACATATTTATCCCTCTCAGGTCTCTGAGGTGATTGAAGAACAGATAGATAAAGTCTCATAATTAAATTTTGAGTTGTTTAGGAGTCAAGAGAGTGTTATAGATCTAAGAAGATACTTTTAAAATTGTGTTGCAATTAGTATGAATGTTGAGTCAGATATAGAACTTTAAACTCATGGAGATGTTTAGATAGTAGAATGTTAAAGTCAGGTACCAAATACATATGGACTGGTCATTGGTAATGTACGTTAAGCCATATAACCCTCATAACTGTGGCCTAATTACCTCTGTTGTACTGTATTGTATTTATTATTAAAAGAGAAAGAGCCATTTGTTGGACGGAAAGGGGAAACTGTAGGAGGAAATAAGATATACCTTAATCTTAAAAGAAAAAAATAAAAGGGAAGAGGATGGGCGGTTGATGGTGGGAGGGTGGGACTGGAGGGGGAATAGAGAGGGGACTGCGATTGAGATGAAACTTGAAGAATAAAAAATAAAGGAAAAAACATAAAAAAAGAATATAATTAAACTATATCATATTAAATTATTATCTGGTAAATATATAGAACAAGAAACTTCAAGCATCTTCAAGAAATTTCCCAAGTTACTTTATTTTGGGTAAAACAACCCAACCCCCCAAAATTAAATATTACAAATTTTCTCATATATGGATATTAGCTATAAGTTTTAGAAATGTGTTTTCATATGAATAACCATATAGGTTAGGTAGCTAGTAAGGGGATGTAGAAAGGAGAGGAAGCTTTCTAGGAAGGTAATATAAAATATGTTATAGAGAGGTAATGGAAAAGTAGACTAGGACTATTAAATTGGACAGTATGGGTGGTTTGGTAAATGAGGGCTATGGAAAGGGACAAAAAATAAAATATAAAAAAAGAAGTAGGAGATAGATTACTCAGAACATGGCTGATACCACTCTATCCTTCTTTTCTAAGAACTTAGCTAGTGAATATTCAAGTGAAAAAATGCTTTCCATCTTTATTTTTCAATTTTGTATCTCTTTAGAGTAGTCCCCATACTAAGTAGAAAAATACATAAAAGAACATGTATCTTCAGTAGCTTTAAGTCACAATTTATAATACAAACATTTTAATTAAGGTACATTCTGAGTTGGATTATCCATTAGAATGGAGCATTGTTCTCTAAACTACTGTTTCTGCCCAGGTAGGTCCAAATCATCTGTTTCTAACTCTGCATACAGTAAAAGAATTCATGTGAAATTTTCCCTTTTCTCTGATTGGGAACATTACACACACACACACACACACACACACACACACACACACACAAATAGAGTGTTACTACAACTGAAAATTTTAAATTATATCCATTCTTTTGATTAACAGTAATTGCCAAACCTCTAATATTACTCTTGAAATTGAGTTATCATATGCAGAAAAGAGTTAAAGCCTTCAGAATTTCTGTTATGTGATTGTGACAAGAAGCTACACACCTTTCTCCATTCACCTGTCCTAGAAAGAGTATATTTATTATAAGGTTATATGCTAGCATGACCTTAACTTTATGCAAACTGTTTTATCTCTAAAGGCTACAGGGGACCTACATCTATTACCTCTGTCCCTTAATTTTCCAAACAGTAAAACTTGGTAATTTTCCACCTCTACATTGTTATCACAATGTACCTCTAAAATGTTTAATGAGTTTGATCTTAAATCTGAATTTGCTTCATGATGCAAACCTTCTTATGCTACACTTTTGAAATATTAGCTTTTATTGATTGTTATGCAGTATGAAACATATGATAATATGGATAAGTTCCTAAACCTATGAAATAAGTAAAAATAGTTACATAGGCTACATATTTACAATTTTGCCCATAAAAATTAACAAATACTTTATAACTCACATCATACCTACAGACAGCCATAAAAATGAGTCAAACAATATATTTAAATTATTTCCTATTGAATGCCTGGCTCATTTAGAAAACATTAATCTTTATATATCAAAAAACTTACAGAAGTACTTTGAGACAAGGAGGATTATTATAATGCAATAAAGCACCAATTACATATTCAACATCAGGTTTACATCGTACATAGTAACAGTGCCTACAATGCTTGAGAGCATGTTTACTTCCATGCACAGAAATAAATGAATTTGAAATAGCCCAACTAAGAAACACAGTTACCTTCTTTAGCTGACAAAATGTTTAGAATTCTAAAGCTGTTGATAACTATCTCAATTATCTTCCTTGTTGGAAATTGTGTGAGTAATAGAAGTTCCAGAAAAGATTTCCTTTTAACATTCACAAATAAATCAATCCCAATTTTTAAAAAATGTAACTGATTAACTTCCTTTTTTTCCAACAGAAATATGAGCTGCTTATGAGAATCTTTTATGCATTCATATGTAAATAATCTAGATAAAGAAATCATGATGAAGACTTTACTTTCTCTCTCAAATAGACATAATTCTGATTGTTGGATGGCATGATTCATAGACATATTTTTTTCTTTTGCTTTTATTTTCGTAAGTGAGAATTCACTCAGACCATTAACTGATACACGGAGTTCTCTCTGTCTAAACCTCTACTCCTTTTTCTACTATCTCTATGTTACTTCTACTGAGTCCTGCTTCAATTATACCTTCTGTCAAGAAAGAAAGAAAGAAAGAAAGAAAGAAAGAAAGAAAGAAAGAAAGAAAGAAAGAAAGAAGGAAGGAAAGAAAGGAACGAAGGAAGGAAGGGAAAGAAAGAAAGAAAGGAAGGAAGGAAGGAAGGAAGGAATGAAGGAAGGAAGGAAGGAAGGAAGGAAAAGTAAGAAATATTTTACCTATCACACCCATTAAAAATAAAACAAAAGTGAAGCACAGGTAGTCAGGGTAAGATTTTAAACATTTCCATCTCTCTTCAGGCATTGATTTTCATATGTGTCTTTTGAACAAGCATGGGTAAACATATAAGAAAATAAAGTGAGAAAAAGCTGTTTGAGAAAAGGAAGGCAGAATAAAAAGTTGGAACAGTGATACCAGTATCTGCATTTTAAGAAATGTTTAGTTTATTTTTTCAAATATTTAAAAAAATTATGTAGGAGCCTATATAGAGGAATTTTAATCCAGCAACATGGCAGCTTTGGCAAGGGATCATATCCAAACCCCTTCCATGTCTGTGTGATTTGGCTGGAATTATATACCTTTAATTTCCCTTTGACTGGAATATAGTCATGCCATTAGTATAGACCATTAATCCCAAACCATGAAGGAAAAGTTAGTTTGTGGAAAGTAGCACCCATGTTTGAAAGTAATGTCTATTTGAGGGGCAGAAAAAGTGTTAAATATTTGGCAGAATGAATCAGAGATAGGTTATGCCCACCGCTCCAGAGAACAGACAGGAAAGAGAGGTTACTTAAGATCAGTTCAGAAAGAGATTGGCAGTAGTCAGCTCTGGTCTGTAAGGTTGAGTCAACCAGTTGGGAGTCAGTTGAGAGGAGTCAGTCAGTTGAGTTCAGTGAAGTGGAATTCAATTCAGCCAGTGTAATGGAGGTGAGTTCATTCATGAGTTTGTGCACATTTATGCAAATCAGCAGAAGCAGTTTTTACTAAGACACTTTTACAGAGACAGATTTCAGAAAGAAAAATCTAGACACAGGTAAAGATAGAATGATCTGGACAATGATAAGGAGCCAGAAGATTAGAACAGATTGCTAGAATTAATAAGAAGACAAGCAGAGCCACTCAGTCAGAAGCTGAGAGAAGCCAGTTTGAATCAGTCAGCTTAGAGAGGAGTTTAAGCTAGAAAAGTTGAGTTGAACTAGCCAGACAAAGTTTAGAAAGATCTAGAAACGGTGAGTTATACAGCAGTACTGCTCTAAGACAACAGTTACATCAAGAGAAATAATACTACTTTTAGAGACTAAAGGGCTCGTTTTTTATAACAATAAATACAATACAAATCAATAAGAACAATGAGGCCACAATTATGAAAATTATAAGGTATAACATGCATTCCTAATATCCAGTCCATATGTAACTGGCAACTGATAATAATATTGTATTATCTTTCTATCTCCAAGACTTTTTAATGTTTTAACGCTTATCCCTTAGCTGGGCAGACTCTCAATTAGCTACTCTAAATTATCCCAGATCACCTAATCCCAAACTACCATGTGTCTGCGATTACCTTCCAGAGTTCTGAAGATAACTGTCTCCTTCTGTGTCCCAGCGGAAAGAGAGGGAATCTCTGTGTGTGCTCATGGTTCCTTTCTAATCTCAGGAAGTCTTGCCTACCTTTACTCTTTCTGCCCAGCTAACTGGCCATAAGTGACTTTTATTAAGCAATCAAGAGAATGCCCCAGAATGGGCGGTAATCAGATCTCAGCATTGAATTCAAACTATCAGAAGCAATGATATTAGACCTTCCCTCAACAACAGATTCCAGCCCAGACTACTATAACTAGCTAACATGTAGTCTCCATATATGGGAAAACTAAGATATTTCATGATAAAGTCAAATTTTAACAATAATTATCTATAAATCCAGCACTAGAGAAGGTGCTAGAAGGAAAACTCCAACATAAAAGTGCTAATTAGCACCATGAAACAAACAAAACAAATAATCTCATACTTACAAAATCAAAAAATAGACACACACATACACACACACACACACACACACACACACACACAATCAGCACCAACACCTTCAGAACCACCACCACTGACATTATAACAGGAATCAACAATCATTGTTCATTAATATCTCTGATATCAGTGGTCTCAATTCCCCAATAAGAAGACACACACTAACAGAATGGATGCAAAAACAGCATTTGTTCTTTTGCTGTGTCCAAGAAAGACACTTCAATATGAAGAAAAGGCAGACATTACTTCAGGTAGGGGATGGAAAAAGATATTTCAAAAAGTGGACCCAAGAAGCAATGTAGTGTAGCCACTTTAGCTTCTAGGCAAAATAGATTTCAAACCAAAACTAGTCAAAAGAGGTAGTAGATACACTTGATGGAAAAATCCACATTTCAATTTTTAATACTACACCACAATCATAAGGGTAACCAAATTTGAACAAGAACACTACTATAGCTAAAATTACATATAGACTCTCACACAATGATAATGGTAGAATTCAGGGCCCCACTCTCACCAATGGAGAGGTCATCCAGACAAGAAGTAAACAGAGAAATAATGGAGCTAACAAATGTTGTAAACCAAATGGACCTAACACATATTTACAGAACATTTTTATCCAAATACAAAAGGATATACTTTATTCTCAACATAAATTTCTTCAAAATTTATCCTTGTTTATCATGGTCATAATGCAACTTTTCACAGATAAAAGAAAAATAATTCCCTGTCAGAGAAAAACAGATTAAAGCTGGATATCAACAACAATAGAAACAGCATAAAACCTACAAATTCATGGAAGCTGAACAACTCTCCAGAGAATAAAAAATGTGTCAAGACAGAAATAAAGAATTCAGAGAAAATTAATATAAAACATACCTAACCTTATGAGACACAATGAAAGTATTACTAAGAGGAAAGTACATAGCACAAAGTGCTTATGTAAAAAAAAAAAATGGAGATATCTCATACTAGCCGCTTAACAGCACAACTGAAAGCTCTAAAAGAAAAGGTAGAAGTCACAAGAAATAATCAAACCAATGGCTAAAATCAATAAAATGGAAACAAAGAACAATGTAAAAATCAATGAAATGAAGAGCTGGTTCTTTGAGAGAATCAAAATTATAGACAAGTCCTTATCTAAAATACCTAAAAAATATGGCTCCCCCAAAAGGTAAGCATAAAGACAACTCCATATGACGTAAATAGAAACTTTCGCTGTCATAGCAATCCTAATCTTAGATCTTAGGTCTTCTATATGCAAACACACACACAGGAATATATATGTATATATCCTAGTTTAGATCAAAGGTAAGAAAGCAGCAAGGCTAAGTAAAATGCTTGTGTCAGCATTTATAAATTTCTACATGAGTTCTAACATAAACATCTTCATGTATGAATAATGTTTTCATTGTATTTTATGCATTCAAGGAGCTCATTTTGTTTCTGGAATTTGTCTATTTCTCCAGAGTTCAGAGAATTGAAAACCATGCAAGAAGATTTTGACCACTTGGCCCTTTTTCAGTGGGAGGAAGATATCCAGTTGCAACTTCTCTCCCTGAAATTTTAATCATTCGAAACCAATGATGCCCACCAGGAAATGTCAATTTTGGAAGTGATGGCACTGCGGTAGTAGTCTTTTACATTTTATTAAATATGAATTTGCATCAGCCATGAATGAAAAATAGTTTAACAAAAGTAAGTATAGTCAAAAGACCTTCGGAAGGTTTTCTCTGAGTATATTTTCAAAACAAAATTTTAAAATGTGTGTTTTTTAAAATAAATTCTTATTTTTTCAAAGGAAATATTTCGGTTAAGAGTCAGTTCTTGTTTTTAAAGATGTCCCACCATTTATACTGGCGCTTTGTCATACACAGTACATTTAATTCTTTTGAGTTTTTGCTTTTGTTTTTTTTTTAACAGTCACGCAGTTTCTAAGAACAGTATACTTAAGAAGAAAACAAGATTATGGAAAAGTGAGACTTTCAGATTGACAGGTCATTTAGCAAAGTTTCTTTGGTTCAATACCAATTTTTCCTGTGTTTTTCTTGATATTTCCTGAACATGAAAGAAGTAATTTTCAACTTGTTCTCCTAAGAGAGGAAAATTACAAATCACCCCTGACCTTTCCTCAATTTCCATTGCCTAAACACACAGTTTTCAGAAATTAGATTAAAACCTGTGATTTTTTTTTTGCTGTCAGACATATCTCTAGGAATGAATACAAGATAGATAGATTGGAAAGAAAGAAGGCATTAAAGCATTTAGAGGAGGTGGAAATGTAAATGTAAGATCATGTAAAATAACTATAGATACGGTGTTCAAATATGTTGAAAGTGTTATACAAATAATTTTGGAACACTGAAATATACTAGTGATTAGTTATCTTTTAAAATTAATAGTTTCAAAACACAATACTAAATATTAATAATCATCATAACTTAGTAGCTCTTTCTTCTGATTACAGGAAACCAATATCATAAAAATGTAAATATTAAAAATGTAGTTTTCAGAGAGATAATACATGCATACTGATCAAAATAGTTTTAATTCATATTATTTTTGTGAGTGTAAAAATAGGAAAATAGAAATAATTTTCCTTTTGTCATTTTATTATTAAAGAAAATAGACTGTATAATGTATATTGAAATATTCAATGCATAATATATACAGACATGTATATACACGCACATTCTAACCTGAGTGATAGGTTAAAAAATAAAATTACCAAACTAAGTATATGAATATTTGCTAAATTCATTTTTTATGTATTTTATAAAAACAGGAATAGGAAAGGACAAGAAGAAAGAAAAGGAATAAGAAAGAAAAACTGAAAGAGGAGGAAAAGAAAAAGAGCACTAAAGAAATAATTTGCTTATGTTAGAAGAGCAATATACTTGAACTATATAGTTGAGGAAGACAATGATTTTGATTCAGAATTTAACAAGTATGAGTTAAAATGAAACCAAATATTTTCTTAGACAAACAAATTTTGGATATATATTTCTAAAACTGCATGAACATTTTTATATATTATATTAAAATTGATTATTTAAATAAGGAACTCATACAACAAGATATTCAATAAATCCTGGTCAACAGTGCTAAATAACAAAATAATATAAAATTAAAACAGAAATAAAACTGTATGAAAAATGCTGCACGTTATATGGTAAGTAATGATTTCTCAGGTTGGAGAGATGGCTCATAGGACCCGGTTTCAGTTCTCAGAACCACGTAGTACCTTACAATTATCTGGAACTCCAGTTCCAGGGCTTCTGACTACCTCACATGGACATTCATGCAAGAAAACACCAATACACATAAAATAAAAACAAAAAAATCATTTAAAAAAATGTACTTTTTTTTTTTTAAGTGAGGAGAGGCTTTATTTGGCTCACATTTCCAAGTTAGTTTGTCATTGTGGGAAATAAGTTTCAGGGGCTCAAAGCAGCAGGTAACACCATCATATTCACAGTGAAGACCAAGAGCAATAGACTCACGTGTACACACTCACCTGCTTTCCTTCACTGTGTAGCCAGACTTCAGGCTACTTATTGGGTTCTCTCTCTCTTTTTTAAAATGTTTATTTATTACTTCAGGTTACATCTCCATCACAATACCCTCTTTCCACCGGTCAGTCCTACCCTCCCACCCTCTACCCCCTAACCCTTCCATCCCTCTCCTCTGGAGTGGAGTGTCCCTACATAACAGTTCCCCACCCCAGGTCAGCAGTCATGAGGGCCAAGAGCCTCCTCATACACTGGAGGCCTACAAGACAGCCCGACTAGGGCAAAGTGTCTCATGGACAGATTAAAAAAAGTCTATGCTCCTGTTCCCTTTGGTTCATTGTCTGTACTCACTTCTTATGCATTTAAACTTTTGAAAAAAATTACTAAAAAACCATGCACTACTATAGTAGTGAATTTCTTCATGTAAATCTATTAACTCTAAATTATTTAACTTTTATAATAATAACAATAAATAATAATAAATATAATCATTTCCTCTCTTGAAAGGAGCTTCTATTCACCTAAATCTGAGGGTAAGAATACTTCTTGTCTAGCATGAGTATCAAGTTAATAATATTTTTCTTTGAAATTAAAGTAGAGTCCCAGAACGTATGTAATCCAGAGTCATCTTAGAGTCCAGCTCCTTTGAATTCTTTCAATCACCTTTAACTAACAGTCATATGGAGAAACCATGGACATGGCTGTTATTCTAGACCTTCATTAGCTTTACAAACTTCTTTCCATCTTCACAGTAACCTTAATTATGTTCTAAACATTTTCATTTTAGTGTTAGGATCACTCATATATCTTTCATGCATTGCTGCAGCTTGAATATTTACTTATGATCCAAGTATTTCCCAAAATATAAAGGGAACTTGACAATTTTAGCATTATGAATTATGTCTGCATATTCATCTTCAGTATCTGTGGGGAAGTACATAAAAACAAAATCTTCAATGTTTCATATATGTTATGTAAAATGGTTCAGAATTTGCATGCAAGCTATATATATAATTTTGTGAACTTGAAATGTTCCTTATTTTTAAAATTATTTATTATTATTATGCATAAATAATATTTGTGTGTGCATGCCTTAGCATACATGTGAAAGTCATGGAACTATTTCTTGGATTCACTTATTCTCTGCTTCTACTTTTATGCGCATTCCAGGCACTGAACTCATGTCACCAGACTTGAACACAAAGAGCATTTATCCTTTTAGCTACTAAGAAGTCCTGATCGTTAATTTTTAAAAATTATTGTTTTATTTTATATGTATGGATGTTTTTCCTACATATATGTCTGTATATGTGTATGTATTATATGTGTATGTGTGTGTGTCATGTGTGTGCCATGCATGTGCCTGCAAATATCCAAAAGAAGGAATCTGGACCTCAGGAACCGAAGTTACAGACAGCTGGAAGCCACCATGCAGATGTTGGGAATTGAATCCAGGTCCCCTGACAGAGCACCAGTTCTCTTTGTCATCTCTCCAGCACTACTGACTACATTAAAAAAAAAAAATCTTTCAGTCCTTTAAATTTGAATCCACAGACACAAAACATATAGATATGGAAAAGTAAAATTCTATGTTCCTTTTAACATTCCTTCTTCAAAATCTATATTTGCTGATATTGGAATGCAAGAATTTTTTGTGCTTAATACCTTCCTGGTTGATATATTTCCATTGAAATTGCAAGAAAGAGACAACTCCATTTTTTAAAAATGCATTTGTTTTTTCAAATTACATCTCAATTGTAGCCACCTCTTAACTCCCCTCCAGGACCCACTCTCTCACCTTCTTCCCCTTCTCCCTCCACTCCCTGCTTTCCTTCTCCTCAGATGAGGGGAGCCCCCACATACCAACCCTGCTCAGTTCATCAGTCACATGATAGTTAAAAGCTTCCTCTTGCACTGGAACCTGACTTGGCAGCCCAGCTAGAGTAAGGTGTTCCACTAATAGGCAGCAAAAGAGTCCATGACCCCCGTTGGGTGGAGTTTCTCTTAAGATCGTTCCTGTCTCTTTGGGTTTGTGGGTTGTAGGATGGCGCTCCTGTACAATATGACTAATGTCCACTTATAAGTGAGTACATTGCATGTGTATCTTTCAGGGTCTAAATTAGCTCAGACAGGATGAGTGTTTTTAGTGGCATCCATTTGATAGCAAATTGCATGATTTCCATGTTTCTGACAATTGAGTAGTATTCCATTGTGTAAATGTACCACAGTATTGTTATTGTTTTTTAATCCATTCTTTGCTTAATTGACATCTGGGTTGCTTCCAGTTTTTGGTTATTACAAATAAAGCTGCTATGAATATGGTTGAGCTGATGTCCTTGTGGTTTGTTGGACAATCTTTTGAAAACATGCCCAGGAGCTGGATCTTGAGGTAGAACTATTCTCAATTTTCTGAGGTATCACCAGATTGATTTACAAAGTGGTTGTACAAGTTTACATTCCCTCCAGCAGTGGAAGAGTGTTCCTCTTTCTCCACATCATCTCCAGAATGTGCTGTTATTTAAGTTTGTGATCTCTGATGGGTGTGAAATGGAATCTCAGAGTCATCTTGAGTGGCATTGATCTGATGACTCAGGATGTTGAGCATTTCTTCAAGTGCCTCTCTGCAATTAGATATTCCTCTTTTATGAATTCTTGATTTAGCTCTGTACCCATTTTTGTTACCTTATTATTTGGTTTGTTGGTGTTTATTTTCTTGAGTTTCTTATGTATTTTGGGTATTAGCTCTCTGTCACATGTGGAGTTGGTAAAGATCTTTTACCAGTCTGTAGGTTGCCATTTTGTTCTAATGTCAGTGTCCTTTGTTTTACAGAAGCTTTTCAGTTTCATGAGGTTCCATTTATTGATTGATGATCTTTGAGCCTGAGATATTGCTATTCTATTCAGGAAGTTGTCTCCTATGCCAATGAGATACAAGCTTTTCCCCTTTCTCTTTTATTAGATTTAATGTGGCTGAATTTATGTTGAAGGCTCTGATCCACGTGGGCTTGAGTTTTCTGCAGGGTGATAAATATGGGCCTATTTGTATTCTTCTACATGTTACATTTAATTAGACAAGCACCATTTGTTGTAGATCCTGTCCTTTTTCCATTGGACATATAATTTTGTTATCTTTGTCAAAAATAAAGTGGCCATAGTTGTGTGGATTTATTTCTGGGTCTTTGATTTGATTCCTTTGATCATCCGGTCTGCTTCTATAGCAGTACCATGCTGTTTTAAGTAGTATTGCTTTAAAGTACAACATGAAATCTGGGATTGTGAATCCTCCAAATCTTCTTTAATCGTACAAAATTGCTTTAACTATTCAGAGGTTTTTCTTTTTCCACATGATGTTGAGAATTTTTTTTTCAAAGTCTGTAAAGAACTGTGTTGGTATTTTATTGGAATTTCATAGAATCTGCATATTTATTTCTGTAGCATGGCCATTTTTATTATGTTGATCTTAACTATACATGATCACAGGAGATATTTCCATCTTCTGATATCTTTTTCAACAAAAAAAGAGAATTTTAGACCAATTTTCCTTATGAACAACGATGTAAAAATGCTTAATAAAATACTTACATACCAAATCCAAGAACACATCAAAAGCATCATACAACATGATCAAGTAGGCTTCTTCCTAGGAATGCAGGGGTGGTTCAGTATATGAATATCCATCAACGTAATACACCATATAAACAAGCTGAAAGTAAATAACAACAAAAATATATGATTATCTCATTAGATTCTGAAAAAGCACTGGACAAAAATCCAACAACCCTTCATGCTAAAAGTTGATGAAATCAGGCATACAAGGAACATACTTAAACATAATAAAGGCAGAAAGCCAGTAGTCAACATCAAATTTAAAAATTTCCACTAAAAGCAGGGACAAGGCAAGACTTCTACTCTCTACCCATCTCTTCAACATAGTACTTGAAGTTCTAGCTAGAGCAATAAGACAACAAAAGGAGATCAAGGGGATACAGATTGGAAAGGAAGAAGTCAAAGTATCCCTATTCACAATTGATATGATAGTGTACATAAGTGACCCAAAAAATTCTACCAGAGTACTCCTACAGCTGATAAGCACTTTCAGCAATGTGGCTGGATACAAAATTTATTTAAAAAAAATTCCATTCCTTAGACCGTACAGAAGAAATAAATTATAACCTGACAGAGAAAGCAAACAATTGAATGTTAACAAAACATCAAAAATCTACAGTATTTTGGGGCATAATGGTCTTTTTTTTTCCTTCAATAGCCTTATAAGAGTATCTATAGACCACATGCCAAAGTCTCCTGTTAGTTATGAACACTTTTGAAGTAATTATGAAAGACACAGCGAAACATTTAAAGAATCAAAAAAAGGAAACAATAATTAGATAATTAGTACAATGTTGTGTCTATTCTCTTTATTCTTAGGCAGAATTGGAGATATCCCACTCTTCCTAGGTTAAAAACAACAACAACAACAACAAAACAAATGGAGAGATGGAGCTTTATCAACAAATGCAGGCTTCTGAATTACTGCTCCCTTTGTGTTAGAAATCAGAAATTTGTATCTTGTGAAATCATATCATTTGATCTATTGGGATAATTAAGAATTAAGAGGAAAGGGAGAAGGAAGAACACATATGCTTCATTAAGAAATTCCCTAATTCACACACACACACACATGCATATCCACTCACTTATTCATCATCATGACAGGAGAGCTATAAATTATATGACTCAGCATTAAATGAATACAATAAAAAATGCATTAAGAAAAAAACTATTCATCACATATAGAACGTAAGGTATATGAAGAATATCACTTAAAATTCTATGTATTAAAGTGTGGGAATAATGAAATTTAGTATGTTATACAACTGCACAGGAGGGATAATCTTCTCCTGAGGGCACATTATAAGACTGGTTAAAGAAATTATTTCTGAATAATGGGTAAAAACTGGAAAGGTGAATGAATCATGAACGGAAGTGGAAACAACAATAAAATACAGCATTTGGGCAAAAGATAGTATTAAAAGAAATATAGAATCACTCAGGAAATGAAAAATATTTAATTTTCTGAATAAGAGATTACTTGTGAGGTTGATCTGTAAAGAGCAGGAAATTAGTTTGGCCAGGAACACAGGGCCCATATTATTCAAGGTGACATAAGTCCTACTAAACATGTAGGACATCAATTTTAAAAAGCAAGCAGAATTTTATGAAGTAAAATTCCATCTATTTTGCATTTGAAATGATGCTCTTTGCAAGTTGTTTGGACAATGGATTAGAAAGAATTAAAGATGTATTTAAAAGAACATAATTAGTAAGAAGTTGCAGCAATGCAAACAAGAAATTCTATTTACCTAGACTCAAAGTGACCCTACCAAAAGAAGAAATGTGGATAAACTCTGAGGACAAATGCAAACCAGACAAATGACAAGAATGACATTTTGAAATAAAGAAAGATTGAAAAGGAATTCAAACTTATCCTGGGGAAAATTAATTTAACTATACTGCTTCTCACTAAGTTTTGAAACCTATTCTGAGTCCAGAGTAAAAATGATGCTTTTTTTTTTGTTTGAGCTGCTAATTTTATTTATTTTTTATTTTTAAAATTTATTTATTTATTGCTTCAGGTTACATCTCCATTATAGTGTTCTCTTTCCACCCCTCCCACTCCTGCCCTCCCACCCTCTACCCCCAAACCCTTCCATCCCACTCCTCTGGAGTGGAGTGTCCCTACATAACAGTCCCTCGCCCCCGTTCAGAAGCCATATGAGGGCCAAGAGCCTCCTCATACACTGGGGGCCTACAAGGCAGCACCATTAGGGAAAAGTGTCTCTGACAGGGGGAAAAAGAAAAAGTCTATGTTCATGTTCCGTTTGGTGCATTGGTTGTGGTATAGATATCCTGTACTATATAGCTAAAATCCGACTATAAGTGAATAGATGTCACGTGCATCCTTCTGAGTCTGGGTTAGCTCACTCAGGATGAGCTTCTCTAGTTCCATCCATTTCTCTGCAAATTGCATAATTTCATTTTCCTGATAGCTGAGTAATATTCCATTATGTAGATGTACCACAGTTTTTTAATCCATTCTTCAGTTGAAGGACTTTTGGGTTGATTCCATTTTCTAGCTATTACAAATAAGGCTGCTATGAACATAGATGAGGCAACTTCCTTGTGATTCGGTGAGGAGTCATTTGGGTGTCTACCCAGAAGTGGTATGAGCTGCTAATTTTAAAGTACTGTGAGCATGCTTCCATAAGCCAGTGTGTAGTAGCACGGTGGATAGGTAGATTCAGTTGATTCTGATTTGAGTGTTGCAAGTAAAGAACAGGAAAGCCTCTGAAGAACAACAAAATGTGAATGCATTAAAAGGACAGATTTTAGCTTGTATAATAATTGCTAGCAGTTCTTATCAACCTTGTGAGATATTCCTGCACTGGTGAGGTAGAAAGACCCTGATACTACAGTAAGGGCTAAGACTCCACAGACACACAATTTTCTCTGCATAATGCCAGGTATATGAATAAAAACATCTTGAGGCTGTATGCTCTCGTATCATCAATATTGTGATATTTACCTGACTCAGTTCTTAAGATAGAAAGCAAATTATCAGCTAAACCCTTACTAAGTCTACAAAATATACCAGTGGTAATTATTTTCATTCATTGTTTTGTGATGTGCATCCTAAAGCTACAAAGGGACAACAGAAGCATATCTTAGAATATAGTTTTAGTTTAAGAAAAGTCCTGCATATGCACACATATGACTTTAATCCTTACTAAGATTATAGATAGATGATAGAGATAGATAGATAGATAGATAGATAGATAAATAGATAGATAGATGATAGATAAATAGATAGATAGATAGATAGATAGATGATAGATAAATAGATGATAGATAGATAGACTCAAAGAAGAGTTTAGTGATCTCACAGAAAGAAATAATCTCCTTTGCTTTATAATGGCAGAAATATTATTAAACTATTTATCAAAATAAAGAATCTAAAATATAAATAATTATCTGGGTGTTTGCCACATATGATGATCAATTCATTTTTATTGATTGTGATAAAGTACCTATAATAAAAATGTGTTAAATATAAGATTGAAATTAGAAATAATATGAAGGATATAAAAATAATAAATTTTGGAGTTCTAAAATACAGCCTCATTTCCATGTTACCTCAAATACAAGGACACAAATAAACCCCCATAATTATTAGTTTTTCATTTGATTTTTTAAAAAAATATTTTCAAATTTTCATACATAACTGGTATATTTATATATTTTTCATTCTCATACCTGTCCTCCACTAGATTTCATGTTCCCCACTTCCTTTTAAGCACATGATATATTATTTTATTTTTACACATAAACACACACACACAACCTGCTGAATACATTTGGTACCCCTTGTATCTATATGTTTAGAGCCAACCACTTGGAATTGAAAATAGGTATAGTAAGGCTTATCCAGGGAGAACACTGACTGTTCCTCTCTCACTAGCTATTTTTTGCCTGTCCATCCATATAAGGATGAAACCTTGTGAGATTTTCATATATACATATATATTCTTCTGTTGTCTTTCTGCAGGAATTGGCAAGGCAGTCCTATTTTGAGATTTTGGGTATAGCTATTCTGTCACATATGGAAGATATCTTGGTCCTCTGGCTCTTACAGTCTTTCTATCCATCTTCCACAATATTCCTTTATTATAAGTTCTGTTGTAGATGTGTTGATTGATTGGGTTTGGGCACTAGATAATCATTGGTAATCCAGGTTTTAAGCAATTGTGGATTTCTGTGGTAGCCTCTAACTTCTGCATAAAGAAGTTGCTTTCTTAAGGGATGAGAGCTACATTTATTTGTGGGTATAAATGTATGTACTTAGAATTCGGTTAGAAATTGTACAGATTTGCAAAAGTAGCAATAGTAAGTTTTCTTTCGAGGCCCATAACATCACTAGCCATAGTTTTGTTTTTTATCAGTCATTTTTTTTACATCAGGCATGAACTCTTTCATATTCATCAAATTATAAATTCACTTTTTTAACCCTAGATATAAGTACCACTATTGCACTTCTGATTTTATTTTGTCAGGGTGCTTAGTGTTGTGGCTTTTGCATGTCACAGCTAAATTGGATTAAAGATGGCTTTTGTCCTTTGGCATCCACATAACAACTTCTGATACTAAGAGAACTAGTATTCAGGAAAGGAGCTTTCAGTTCTGTTTCAGCTTTCTTTCTCTAAGTCCTGTGTCTCAAATGTGTGATTTCTAAAGGAATGGAGTCTTACCTTCAACTTTTTGTGGCTAGACTGGTGTCAAACTTCATTTTTCAGTAGCCTTAATAGTACATTCCAATAACAGAGACTAGAACATAGGGTTGAAGTCTCCTTGAAGGAATCAACTCAACTTCTTCACATTCAATAAGTTGTGTGAATGTGTTATAAAATGGGGTCCTACTGTCACTTTACAGAAAATAGACCTTTGTCATAGCATCAGCCTGGGTTGTTTGGAGATTTGCATGCAACCTCCTTAGCCAGCAACTCAATTGAATGCAACCCAGTCCTTCCACTGAAAGCCTTGCCTGGGTAAAATAAATGGCCAGTTGAGACTATCCCAATTACTAGAAGTCCTCATTAGGATCACCTTTGTAGATTCCAGGAAGTGTTCACCACATTAGGTTTTCACACCATCTCCAAATGGCCCCAAATTCTAGCATTCTATTTCTGAAATATCTCCCTTCATCCCATCTCTTCTAGCTGTCCCCAACCAGTATATCTATAAAATCTATTCTAGTTCCTCCTCTCAGGGTGATCACTGTATCTCCAATTGACCCCTCCTCTTTAAATAACCTCTTTGGGTCTATAGATTATTGATTGTAAATCATTTACTTAATGGCTAATATCTACTTTTAAATTAATAATATTGTGTTAACTCACTAAGTGCATAATTTTTTCTAGTTTGAAGAAATAATTAACAAAATTTTTGTCAGTATTTTTATTATATTTAATTGTTCAGTGATGTTAATATTTACCTTCCATTATAAATAAACTGACACCTGATGAATTATAAAAAGCCTTAGCCTGGATTGTGCAATTTTAGCTCATCTAAGTTAGCTTTTAATGCTATTCCCCGCCCCCCCAACCCTCAGTATATACAGATATCCCCTTGGGCTATTATTCTTCATGCTATACCAATGTTCCAGGTCACATAGAGGTGTGATTCTTCTTTCTAATTCATAGCATGTCTTCCTCTTTTCCTCCCTGGTGCTGCTTCTTCCCATCAGTCTCTCGCTCCCAAAGCCAGCCAATCTTTGCCCTGACTACCCTTCTTTCATCACATGCCTCAGCATTCATTCAACCAATCAGAGACAATATTTAGCAAACAAAGTAGCACAACATTACTTGGTGTAGGTGCTTATGGCCTCAAACAGCAAGCAGGACTTTGAGATTAATTAATTAACATTTAGAATATATAACAAATCATCCCAACACTAGTTCCATCCATTTACCTGCCAATTTTATGATGTACCATTTTAACAGGTGAGTAATACTTTATTGTGTAAAGGTACCGTGTTTTCTTTATCCATTTCTCTATTTAGGGACCACTAGGTTGTTTTCAGTTTCTGGTTAGTATGAATAAAGCTACAATGATCATGACTGAGACTGTCCTTCTGGTAGGTATAGTGCTCTTTAGATATATGTACAAGAGTGATGTGGCTGGGTATTTAAGTACGTTGATTCTGAGTTTTCTGAGGAACCACCATATTGATTTCCATTGTTGCTACTCTGGTTTGCACTCCTATCAGAAGTGGGGAAGTGTTTTTATTGCTCCACATCCTTGCCAGCATGAGTTGTGACTTGGGTTATTGATCTTAGCCATTCTGACAGGTAAAAGATGGAATCTGAAAGTAATTTTGGTTTATAGTTCCCTGATGGCTAAGGATGTTGAACATTTCTTTAACTGTTTCTCAGTCCTTTGAGATTCCTCGATTTAGAATTCTCTATTTAGAACTGTGCTCCATTTTTTATTTAGATTATTTTTGATATATATGAACACCTGATTTTTTATAAAGAAGACAGAAGTAACTATTTGGGAGAAATTAATAACAAATTTTCAAACAGCAAGTGTATACAATTTATAAAAAGAACTAATTGGATTCTTTCTAATATTGTAAAGGAAACATTAATTCCTGATGCCTCAACCTTGTATATTATTGCTAACAAGATGGGAATGGCAGGTTATAAGTCATACAAAATCAGAAAGGTAATCAAAAATCCATATACCTTGGTTAAAAATGCAGAATTATTTTCAGTCCTTATGGTTTTAATAGATTTTCCTGAGTCACTTAACATAATTACTGATTCTCTATATTCAGGAAGAGTTGTATTGCATATACAAACTGCTGAATTTATTCCTTATATCACAGAATTAAGTTCTTTATTTATACAATTGAAACAGGTCATCAGAAGTAAAAAAAAAAAAAAACCCATTATATATAAGTCATGTTTGGTCTCATACATGTTTGCCAGGTCCACTGGCACAAGGAAATAAGGAAATTGACCAATTACTAATAGTAAATGTGAATGTGTTTGAAGCCTCAAAATTTCATGAGAAACATCATGTTAACAGCTCAGGTTTAAAGAAAAAATTCTCTATTATCTGACAACCAGCCAGAGAAATAATTTTAAAATGTCCTTTGTTGGGCAAGGTAATATATTGCTTCTGATAGGTTGATTTCAATGCTGTGATCTGGTTACTGCCCCTTCTGAGGCATTCTCTTGATTGGTTAATAAAAGTCGCTGATGGTCAATTAACTGGGAAGAAAGAGTATAGGAAGGTGGGACTTCCTGAGATGGAAACAGGAACCCTGCGTTTTATACAGAGGAATCTCTCTTTCTGTCAGGGACATGGAAGAAGACAGAAAAGTTTGATATCTCTGCAAGGTATCAATAAACCACATGGCTCTTTGAGATTTGGTGGTCTAGGTTAATTTAGATTAGCTAATTTAGAGTCTGCCCATGTAAGGGCTATGCATTGAAACATTAAAATATCTTGATGTATTTAATTATTAATTAAGGTGAAAGGGCTGCGGAGGCCTATAGGTTGCTAGTCAAAACAATCCAGGCTATCAACCTCCTGCTGAACCCCAGCAGCTATCCATCCAGGCCAGTGGCAGTTTCTCTGATGTTATATAAAAGTTAATGTTATTAATAAGTATCCTGCAGCTACCCTGCCAGCTTTGCTGCGAGACTGCACCAATAGGCCATCCTTCCATACATACAGGCTTCTAAGGCAAGTCAGGACTCCTATTTCCCACCAGGCTGCTGGCTGCTCTGCTGGCCTAATATAACAACTTATTGTTATTAATGAGGATATTAGTTAACAGAGTTTAGATTGCAGGTGGTGAAAGTCTCCCTTGGTCCACGGCTCTTTCCCAGGACAAGTCAGGCCACAGATAAGGTGGGCCAGTCCACAGGCCAATATCCTGCCAGGTCAGTGGCTGCTCCATATGCCTAATCTTATAGTCTAAACTTATTAATAAATACAATTGACAACTAAGTTGCAGTTTCCATCCTACATGTTCTCTGTATAACTCAACTCCATTACCTTTTGATAGTAACCTTAGAGGTACGAAAAAGAATGAAATTTGAAAAAATGGATGTTTTTCATTTTGCAGAATTTGTAAAACAAAGGTATTTCATACCATTGATATATACTCAGGGCAACTGCTTTATGTTCTGAAAAAGCAGATTGTGTTATTACACATTTATTAGAAATAATGGCATTTATGGGTATACCTACACAAATTAAGACTGATAATGATTCTGCATATGTATCTGATAAAACAAATCAATTCTTTCTATATTATAATATAAAATGTGTTACTGGTATACCATACAATCCTACAGGACAAGCAATAGTAGAAAAAGCTAATTAAACCTTAAAAGAGATGCTTATTAAACAAGAGGGGAAATTTAAAATCCCAGGGATATATTTCACAATGCTTTACTAAAATTGAACTTTCTAAAGGTTGGTGGGAAAGTTACCACTGCAGCTAAGAGACACTAGGTTATACAAAAAAAATTGAGGAATTAAATCAGCATATGTATATATGTGGTCATATTTGGGGAATAGAATGAAGTGCTAGCTTAGATGGGCTAAGATTCCACAATACAGGGCAAAGCTTATTAAAATCTATCAGATCTCTGTATGCTCATTTATAATGGCGAGTTAAAGATTAATACCTGCTGACCAATTAAATGTAAGGTAAATACTAGTAAACAATCTAATTAATTTTTCTACACCTGTATGACAAGAACTTCAAGTCCTTGAAGAAGAAATTGAAGAGGATATCAGAAGATGGAAAGATCTCCCATGCTCATGGATAGGTAGGATCAACATAATAAAAATGGCCATCCTACCGAAAGCAATATATAGATTCAATGCAATTTTTATTAAAATACCAACACAATTCTTTACAGACCTTGAAAGAACAATTTTCAACTTCATAAGGAATAACAAAAAAACCAGAATAACTAAATCAATCCTATACAATAAAAAATATCTGCAGGTATCACCATCCCAGATTTCAAGCTATATTACAGAGCAATAGCGATAAAAACAGCATGGTACTGGTATAGAAACAGATAAGTTGATCAAGAGAATTTGAATCAAAGTCCCCAGAAATAAACCAACACACCTATGGTTACCTTTTTTTGAAAAGGAAGCCAAAACCATACAATGGAAAAAGGACAGCATCTACAACAAATGGTGCTGGTATAACTGGATGCAAAAATGTAAAAGAACACAAATAGATCCATATTCATTACCTTTCACAAAACTTAATCCAAGTGGATTAAATACCTTACCATAAAGTATGACATATTAAATCTATTAGAAGAGAACGTGGGTAAAATCCTCAAACTCATTGGCACCAGTTAAAACTTCCTAAACAGAACACCAATAGCTCAAGGTCTAAGACCAATGATCAATAAATGGGACCTTATGAAACTGAAAAGCTTCTGTAAGACAAACAACACTGTCATTAGAAAAAAAAAGGCAACCTGCAGATTGGGAAAAGATCTTTGCCAACCCCACATCCAAGAGTGGGCTAATATCCAAAATTTATAAAATACTCAAGAAATAGAACAGCAAGAAACCAAATAATCCTATCAAAATGGGGAACAGAGCTAAACTGGGAATTCACAACAGAGGAATCTCTAATGGCAGTGAGACACTTGAGGAAATGCACAACATACTTAAGCATCAGAGAAATGCAACTCAAGATGACTGTGAGTTTCAATCTTACACCTGACAGAATGGCTAAGATAAAAAATTCAAATTACAGCACAGGCTGGTGAAGTTGTAAGAAAGGGAAACACTCCTCCCTTGTTGGGGGAGTGAAAACTTGTACAATCACTGTGGAAATCAGTCTGGTGATATCTTAGAAAACTTGGAATAGCTCTACCTCAAGACCCAGCCATACCACTCCTGGATATACATCCAAACAATTCCTCACCAGATCACAAGGACATCTCCTCATCTATGTTCATAGCAGCTTTATTTGTAAAGCTAAAGACTGAAAAAAAACCCAAATGTCCCTTTTTTATCCACTCATGGATAAAAAAGCTGTTGTACATATACACAATGGAATACTACTCAGCCATCAGAAACAAGGAAATCTTGCAAATTGCTGCCAAATGGATGGAACTAGAAAAGCTCATCCTGAATCAGCTAACCAAACCCAGAAAGATGCACATGGCACCTACTCACTTATAATTGGATTTCAGCCATATAATACATGATAACTATTCTACAACCAACAGACTTAAAGGAGGAGGAACATAGACTTTGTTACCTGTTAGTGGGACACTTTGCCCTAGTGGAGCTGCCATGTAGGCCCTCACTGCAAGAGGAAGCTCTTAGCCCTCATATGACGGCTGAACTGAAAGGGACTGATAAGTAGGGTACCCCACACTGGAGGAGTAGGATAGGTGGAAGAAGGGGGAGAGGGTGGGAGTGTGGGCCCGGGAGGGGTAGAGGGAGGGGACTGTGATGGAGATGTAACTTGAAGTAATATATAAACATTTAAAAAGAGAAGTAAAAAAAAAAAGAGTACAGTTCTGGGTCTCTAGTGAAGCATTTCAATATGACGAGTATCCAATGCTTCCTTAAAGTTTGGTTCATGTATTTTTGTAGAATAACATTAATTTGAGAAAAAGTCAAAGGTCCTAATGGAGAAAGATGAGTAGAAAATGACAATATAAATTCATGGTAATGTCCTTTTTGATGATGTTGGAATTTCATTTTACTGAAAAAGTTCGCTGTCAGTCAAAGGATCTGACATCAGCAAACTGTTCCAAGCTCAGAAGTAGAGTTAATTTTTAAGATATGCTCATCCTTCTTTGTGTTTTTCCTAGGACACTTATGCTTAGAAAAATTTACTTGCAATCCACTATGACTGACTATCCAAAGTCAAATGTCTTTTTAAGTGAAATTACTCTTATGGCTATTTTCATTGTGTGACTATTTCAGTAACCATGTCATATGCCTTTAGATATTGAGTGTTCCATTTGGCTGCTATAATTCAAATAACTAGTTATTCCTTTTAAATTTAGTGGTATTATATATTTTAATTTTTTTGATTCAGTGACTACAATTACTTGTGTAGATACTGTCATAGAGAAGATACCAGAAATATGCCCTAATAATTTATCTTTCAATCATATTGAAAATGTTTTATTTATGTTTCTGGTTAAGTCATGAATTTAATGCAATCCATAGGCATTTCAATTTCTCTATGATTTTCAGACTTTGCCTATTTAATTTAGAATTCTTTGACATTTCCACCTCACTTATCTGTGCAGCCTTTCCCTCAGTCTTTTAGCATTTCTACCAAAAATGTGTTAGAGCTTCTCTGAGCTCCCTCAGTTGCTAGACTGTGTGCAACATATCTAGGTCATAGGTCTAATAGCATCAACTTTACTCTCTTCCACAATCTTCCACATACATATTATCTATTTCCATTCAAATTATTTGGATTTCTGTCTTCATAATTATGTAAAATCAAATAATTTATTATAATGTAATATGCCTCTAAATGGTCATATGTATCTGTCACATGTAGAGATCTGACAGAATTTATGATGACACAGCAAAACAAAAATCATGGAGACTTGGAGGTGAGGTGAAGAGACACAATTACCACAGCAACTCTTATAAGACCAGGCATTTAATTGATGGCTCACTTACAATTTCATAGACTTAGTCCATTATCATCATATCAGGGAGCATATTGGCAAACATGACAGGTGTGTTGCTAGAGAAGTAGTTAAGAGCTACATACTGATCTACAGATAGAGAGAGAGAGAGAGAGAAAGAGAGAGAAACATAGAGGTGTCAGAGAGGCACAGGGACAGAGAAAAGACTGAACCTGACATGAGCTTTTGAAACCTCAGAGTCCACCCCCAGTGAAGTAATTCCTCCAATAAAGTCATATCATTTACTCCTTTCAAATAGTTCCACTCCCTGGTGACAAAGAATTAAACTATATTAGTTTATGGGAGACACTTCTATTCAAGCAATCACAAATAGTGAGTTTAACAAAGAATAAATAAAATTATAATTGTATATCATTACTAATTATTATTTAATTCCCTGTGACATATTTTAGAATGAAAATATAAGGCAAAAGGGAAGAAAATATTTACAAATACATTTGTTATAAAGTCTTTGAATTTACAGTGCAATTGGAACACTTATAATTTAGAAATAAGAAAGTGACTAGGGAAAAGTTTAGCAAAATATCTTCATAAATGCCTCCACAAACTAAATATATATGTTAAAAACAATTCAAACAAGATATTCTCAAGTTCTAGAGAACACCAGATTAAAACCCATAAATGCCTGTGATCTAAACTTGGAAGAAAATTGTGATAAGAGAAGAGAAGCTTTTTCTTTTTTTATATACTATTAGTTTGCATTTTAAAAATTATCCTAAACAGTTTATGACAGTTGGTAGCAAAAGGCCGAAACTTCACATTTCATTTTTAAGCATTACCTAGGTACAATAATTAAAAAGCATTAACCTTAATTTTGTATCAATATACAAAGATCAATACCAATGTGGCCAAATATAATCTTAATTTTGTATCAATATACAAATATAAATATCAATTCAGCCAAATATAATATTAATTTTGTATCAATACACAAAGGTATAAGGGTATATTTTATAATCCTTTTTTCTTGTTCATTCCTAGTGTGTGTGTGTGTGTGTGTGTGTGTGTGTGTGTGTGTGTGTGTGTATGTATAAACCAATTTTGGTGTTCTTAGGAGTTCATATTTGAAATGAAGCAAAACCTACACATCTTAGTTGAATGTACTCTAATCATAAAATTAAAGTTACATAAACTTCTATTCCTATATTACATTTGCATTTATCCCATATTATAGTGGACACTTCTCAATAATGATTACATAAATAAAGCATATTTAAGATAGATTTTTGTTGGAGAATGGTCTTAGCTTTGTGTTTTAAGATGCTGATTTCAGTTTCCTGAGATTTGGTTACCATGGTGTTATGAAAGTTGAACGGTCTCCTTTACCTTACATGTGATGTGAGTTATGCTCTCCAATTATCTCTGATTGGATAACAAAAGTTGCTGACAGCCTATAGCTGGGAAGAGAGAGAATAGGAAGGCAGGACTTATGGTAGATAGAAATGGACTCTGGGAAAGAGAAAGACGACAGAAGAGGATGTCTCTGTTAGACTAGACGTGATGGGCCAAGAATACATGTCAGAGTGAAATGCTCCCAGATGACAAATTGATGGACAGAAGCAACTTAGGCCACAGTCACCAGGTTGGAAAGTGATGGGCATATTTCTGGGCTTTTAGGAGTAGTAGGATTAGTATTAGCTCAGAACCTGACCAACTTAAGGCTAATAGTTTATTAATAAAATATAGTAATTCTTTGTAATGCACTCTGGAACTAGAGGGATTTAAGGGGCATAACAATCCCCCTGAATAATTTATTCCACAATACATTTTTACTTAGAACATTTCTGATTTTGAAAATTTTTGGTTGAAATATATGAGATAGATTGTAGGGAGAGGGAAACTTGTTGAATTAAATTATGTATCCACTGATGACCCCAAAAAGCCCCCAAAATAGATTCAATACAATGATCACACAGATGGCCCCAGTTGTAAATGTAACTTTTTATTTCCTTACGTAATGGGGTGAAATGAGAGCTGTACCCAAGTATTACAAATATGTGGCTTGTGCTGAGCCCAGAGCATTTCTTTCTCTGTTCTACTTATCCCTAGGCCTGGGCCTGGAAAGTTTTAGCCTCCATAAATTTCTGTAATCCTGGTCCTTGAAGGCTTCAACTTCTATCCTCTATCTGCCAACCTATGGCAAGAATGTTTTCATCCTCCAAGGCTTACTGCTGAATAAGCTCACCATTACTAGTTCTTTCTAAACTCTGACTGGCTGGTTCAACTAAGCTTTTCTGGGTCAAAACTTCTCTTCAAGATGACTGATTCAACATGGCTTCTCTCTGCTTCTCACAGAATTGTTCTGCTTGAAAAAAACAAAAAAACTGCCTCTGAACTCCACAAACTGAACTGTATTGACTGCAGAGACAGCACAAACTGAAGGGAACTAAAAGGAACTTCACAAACTCAAATGAACTGAACTCAGCTGAACTCAACTGAACTATGCCAGTCTCAACTCCACTCTCCCTTCACTGCTCTTTCTTGTCTGTTCTCATAAGAGTTGGGCATATCATATCCCTGGCTCATTCTGTCAGCTCTTTCTCTGATTCGTCTCTTTGTCTGCCCTTCAATTAGACATCTTTATTCGACTCTAAAGGTGCATACTAAGTTTCACTCAGAAGGATTAAAGGTGTTCATCCCAGCCAAAGAGATTAAAGATGTGTACTAAGTGTATGTTTATATTCCAGCCCAATCACACAGACCTAGGTAGGTCTTTGGATGTGATTCCTTTTCAGAATAACCATGTTGGGGATTAAAATTTCTCTACGCCCATTTAAACAAAATGTGTCAAAAAAAAGTAAAGCCTAAAGTCCTGAACCTGGGAATAGGACAGACAGAAAATAGATAGCTTGGTAAGAACTGAAAAGGGGCTCTAACTGGGTGTGAGGAGAGTGCAATCATATATTACTATCAACATGCATGCATTTTCAAAGAACAAATATAATTAATATAATTAGTTCCAATTATTAAGTATGTTGTGACACTTGGAAAAGCAGTCATTTACTAGGTGAATGTTTTGAAGGAATTTTTTTTTTCTTACATGAGTTGTATAGTAGGGGTGAATGCACAGGGGAAACAGAGTTGATATAATTAGCAGACTGTTGACGCTAAGACAATTAAATAAAAGGTCATTTGCCTCATTTCTGACCAAAATCTGTCACCTATAATATAATATTAGCTGGTAGAGCAATTTGGTTCGTAAATATTGCTGTTCATTTTGAAAATCAGAGACTCCTAGAACAGAATGCTGGGGTTGACACTGATGAAGCCAAAGCGTAGCACCTACTGCCAAGCGTGCACTTTAAGCTGATATGTTGTCACTTTGAATTACGTTGCATTGACATCTGTGGTTATTTAGTATTACAAGTTACTTTGGCTGACTTCCAGAACAAATAAACAAGTGCAAAACTGTCTCAATGCATTTATTGTACTTGAATGATTGAAGGCTGTGTGTGTATGTATGTATGTGTGAATGGTTTTAATGTTCAAGAATAATTTTATCTAACAGCAGGAGTCATCTAGACATACAAACAAATGTACTTTTATTGTGAGTTATATAAAATCTACATTAAAGGATATTTTGTTTTAATTACAATAATAATAAATAGAAATGAATGAAACATCTTACAGAAAATTCTAAGTATAACACAATAAATGTAATAAGTATAATAGTGAAACACAAATGGGAATGTTTATATAGAAGCTTCAAATAATTATTTGCAAAATAAAAAATTTGAACTGCTAGAAATAAAGTGGTCATAATTGAATAAAAAGAGAATTAAAGCTTTTGAAAAGCAATGGAATAGTAAAAAAAAAATGATGCTAAATAATGATTTTTCCCTATGAGAATTCTAAAATGTCATACTATTTAACAACATCATGCAAAATATAGAACACTCATCCAATACAGGTCTCACAAAATGCAAGTTTCTGAGTTTCCTTTTTGTTACTTTTTAATACACATACTTCCATTTGTTGTGGCTGGAATGAGCACTACCTCCACAGGCTCACATGCTTGAATGTTTGATTCCCAAGTGGTACACTGTTTAGGAAGAATGTTGGTTTTGGTGGAAAAGGTGTGTAATGGCAATGTTCTTTCTCTAGGTTTCAAAAATCCCTTGCAGTGGCCAATTTCCCTCTCTTTAAGATTTCTGGCTTCACATTAGAATATAAGCTCTCCACTACTGCTCTAGTGCTGTGCCTGCTAGTCTACTGTTCCATAATCCCTGCTATGAAGAGGGATTTACTCTCTGAACTGTAATTAAGCTCCCAAGTACTTTCTTTATTAGCTATCTAGGTCATGGTGTCACATCAGAGCTAGAGAAGTAACTATAACACCCATTTAAATATCTGTATTTGAAAGGACTAACTGAAGGGATGTGGCACGGTGTGTGGTAGCACTTTGCACTCCACTGCTCTTCACCTTTAAATTCTCTGCAGATGCATGTCTTAGCATTAGCAGAACTGTAGATAATAATAATATATATATTAGAGTCATAGTAAAATCTTCATACTCAGCCTGTAACAATTAAATATTCTATTTTTTTTTTGTAGGTGTAATACCAACAGGCAGGGCTGAGAAGAGGTCACTAGGCCAGTGGGTTACCCTCCATGGCTGAGCAGGATGATGAATGTCCACAGCCCTGTCCCCTCCCTGGTCCCAGAGACAAACACATGGAGCCAGGAGATTCCTCTGAGCAAAAATCTCACTTTAATGCATCAAGCAATTTCTTTTATAGTGTTGGCTAGGAGGCAGGACTAGGAGAGTGAGGTGAGGTGATGTAAGGAATGATGTAAAGTGGTGTGAGGGGAAAGGCCAGCAATATGTCACTATGTGACAGTTACTAGGTAGAGCAGTCACTGGGACCGGCTATGCTGAGTCACTTTTATGCAGTAGTGACATGGAAAGCTTGAGACAGGTCTGTAAACTGGAGCCCAGCTCGGGCAGGAGCAACAGGCCTTATCATTAGGCCCAACAATTTTTAATTTCCAGGAATTACTCCTAACAGAATGTTGGATGTAGTAATTACTGAAAGATAACTAAAAAATATCAATATTGTATAATTCACTAAACAGAAAATTTTAATAGTTAAGCAAATGTTTCTTGAAAAACATAATTTTGTGTGTCTTCCCTCATATTATTTTACTGTACAATTGACTTGTGAATATAACAATCATAGTGACAAGGTGTCAAAGCTATGCTCAGTGTAAGTAACATAAGTTTCCATTCCCCAAGCCAATGTGGTTTTAATTATTGTTGAATGCTGAATTTCCTAGTATGAACACTGTTATTCACTTTCTAAAATCACATAATTATCACCAGTAAACAAGCAAATATTGCTGGGCATATTAATTACAGTGAATACCTTCTGTACTTTTTTGGTACATGACAGAAGCTAGAATTCTTAGAGACAAAGGATCCTCAGTTAAAAAAAAAAATGATCTCTATAAGACAGGGCTTTAAGCAAACCTGTGTGATGTGTTCAATGAAGGAGGGCCCAGACCATTGTAGGTGGTTCCACTCCTGGGATAACTGACCTGTATCCATAAGAATGCTGAGCAATGGCTGAGCAAGCCATTTCAAACAAGCCAGTAAGCAACATTCCTCCATGGCTTCTGCCTCTAGTTTTATGCTCTGAATGAATTTCTGCCCTCACTTCTTTTGATGATAAACTGATATATGGATCTGTGAGTGAAAACAAAACAAAACCTTTTCCTCCTCAAACTGCTTTTGATCTAAGCTATGTAACCCTAACTAAGATAGAAATTGGTACCAGGGTAATGGGGTATTCTACAGTGTCAGACATGACCATGTTATTTTGAGAAGGATTGTGGAAGTGAAAGACCTGGGGGAGGGAAGTTCCTCACCCGACGCTCAGGATATCACGGCCGCCCCAAAACTCGCAAGAGACCATCTTGATGCAATTGCAGGAGGTTTATTTCGGGGCAGGGGAGCTCAGTGCACTGAGGGCGCCACTCATATCCCACGCAGGGGTAGGAGCTGTGACCCCCAGTTGTCTGAGAGTAAAGATTTTATAGGGGAGCACCACAGATTAAAGGGGTGGGGGAAATCGCAGGTGGAAAGTACCAGCCCAGCCCATTAGTTAGTCAGCAGGAAACATCCTACACCTGTTTTTCTCAGGAATGAATTTAATCTTACTTCACCACTGGTTCCTGAAATCCTGGGGGCCCAAGACAGTCATCTGCTTTGTGGCCAGCTAGTTCCTGGAGCCCGGGGCTCATGACCCGTATGACCTACATTCTTGGTTCCACCCTTTTATGGTCAGCTAAGTTTTGGGAACCACCTGGTGGCTGGCCTGGCTCTACTGCCGACTTAGGGGGTCTTTTAATAATTTTCATTCCCTTCAGAAGGACATTGGAACTTTGGGCAAGAAAAGCCATTCAGTGTTGGGAGTTTAACGAACTGTAGGAACTCCGACGATAACAAGGTTGAGAACATCCAGGTATGGTGGCACTTTAACCCCAGCACTTGGAAGGCAGAGACAGCTGAGTCTCTGTATGTTCAAGGCTAGCCTGATCTACAAAGTGAGTCAGGTAAAGCCAAGGAGGCACAAAGAAACTCTGCCTCGAAAAACCAAAAATAAAAGAAAAGAATGTTAAGAACAGTGCAGATGATTGAGGCTTGACTTGTGATGTTTCAGAGGGAATCAAAGGCTGACTGGACCTTCTCGTGTGTGTGTGTGTGTGTGTGTGTGTGTGTGTGTGTGTGTGTATATGTGTAGAAATCTGTGGTATCTGGCCAATGGAGCTGAAGAATCTGCTGTGATTAACAAAAGACCAGAACCAAAAAAGTAAAAGCTTTTGTTTTGCTGGGACAATAGATGCTAGTCAGTCTGGACTGAAGAATCAGCTGTGATTAAGAAGAGACAAGTGTCATTGAGGTGAAGTCTTTAGGGAACTGTTTCCTTAGGGTCAGCACACAGAAGCTGTGATCTAGAAGTGGCCAAGATTGTACTGCTTGCTGGCAGTGACCTTGAAAGTGTAAGAGTCTTCCAAGTGGTACTGGCTTTGAAGACAATAAGGGTCATGGTGAGCAGCTGAGGTTGGCATTGTGTGGCAAATGAAGAGAGCCTAGGAGAGGCTATGGTTGAAGATTTAGCCCATTAACAGCATGGGAACCTAGCAGTTTTGGGATGGCCATCAGGAAGTATAACAGCAGTGGAGTGAATGAAGCCATAGAGAGCCTAGAAGACAAGCTGTATGCTATGCAGAAGGGCAAGCTGGAGAAAAGATCTGAGCTCCCTAGAGGACCACAGAAGTTCATGAATGAATTACAGATAAACAGACATTATGTTTTTAAACTGTTGAAATTTGATTTTGTTTTGTTAGTATTATGACTACACCCTGGCTTTTCTTCTTTGAAGAAATTATTTAAATTAATTTTGATTTTCAAGGGAGCCCAAGGCTGAAAGTTTAACCTTTTGAAAAAGAATTTGAATTTTTAAAAAGAGAAAGAGTATTTTAAAGAGACTCAACATTTAATATCTTTGGATTTGTAAAGACTGTGAATCTTAAATACATTTATGTTTTATATTATGATATTAATATTAATATGAAATTATGGGTATAAATTAAAAAGTAACATTTCTGACTGAAAACTGATATATTTGTATGTCCATTTCACAAAGTAAATTTTGTGGGCTAGTTTTCTTTCAACTTGACACAATCTGCCTAGAGTCATGGGAGAGAAAGGAGCCTCAGTTCATGAAATGCTTCCATGACATTCAGCTACAGGTATTTTCTCAATTAGTGATTAATTGGAGAGGGCAAATATCATTTCAGGTGGTGCATTCCCTAGGCTGGTGCGCTGGGCTCTATAAGAAAGCCAGCTGACCAAGGCATGCAGAGCAAGGCAGTAAGCAACATTCCTTTGGTGATGAGCAGGAATGTAGAAGTGAAAGCTGAATACCCTTCCTCCCCACGCTCGTCTTGCTCTTTGGTCATGGTGTTTCATTCCATCATAGAGCTTTCCTCAAAATCATGCTTATCACGGGGTCCTGTGTATCACATTTAAAACAATGGAATAGTCTTAGATGTTCATCAACAGATAAGTGAATGGTGAAAAGGTGGAATAAGCCATGGAATATACTCATTATAAATAAAATTGAAATTTCAAACTTTAAGAAAAATGAATGTATTTCAATTAGAAATCCCAGAATCAGAAAACCCCATTCTCCCTCCCTCTCTCTCTCTCTCTCTCTCTCTCTCTCTCTCTCGTGTGTGTGTGTGTATCTTTAAAGAGTATACATGTAATAAAACTAGAATGACGAGTGGAGGGCAATAGAGCTGTTGAGGAAGATAGTAATAAATAAATGTCACATGAAAATGAAACTGGTTGCTGGGGTTAAAATTGGACAAAGAGAAAAGCAGAGAAGAGAGGAAAAAGAGGACTAAAATATTAAAAATTTAAAGTTATAGTTACAATGCCAGTTTTTGGTACACTGTACTTTTGAATCAGGGGCATAGATGAGACAAAGTAGCCATGAGGAGGAAGGAGGAGATACGCAATGGAGTATATAGAAGAAGATCATTCCACGTGGCCTGGAACATCAGCATGGCATGGAGAATAACAGCTCAAGGGGACATGTGTACATGTTGTGGGCTTTACTTGGGTAATAAAATAAACTAGCTTAGATGAGCTAAGATTGCACAATCCAGGCTAAGGCTTGTTAAAAATCCATCAGGTGTCTGTGTGTGCTCATTTATAATGGCAGCTTAAGGATCAACACTGCTGACCAATTAACTATAATATAAATACTGGTAAATAATTTAATATTAACTTCTACAGAAAATAGAACAGAAATTAACCCAGATAACAAGCAACAGAAAACAGTAAAATTAAATATGTAATAATATATATGGATTATTATACAGTAATATGGATAATGTATGGATTATTATCCAGCCATAAAGAAAAATTAAACCATCTCTTTTGAAGAAAAATAGATGAAAGGGATATTTTTTATGTGGGGGCAATGTAAGTTATACATGAACAGAAAGTATCACATGTTTTCTTTAATATGTCAAATCTAAATTTTTGAAAAGAGATATGAAAGGTGAGTAAGATATTGTGAAGAAGGGATTGACATCAGACAAATGAAAAAGGTAATGGAGGTGGATATAGTCAAAGGGGACTGTATACATGCCTGAAAATACTATAAGCACATAGTTCACACGATTGATATATTGCATTAAATCTTTTTTATATATATAAATAAATTTATTTATTTGTTGCTTCAGGTTACATCTCCGTCATATTGTCTTCCCTCCCACCTTCCCAGCACCTCCCTCCCACCCTCTACCCCCTAACACTTCCATCCCACTCCTTTGGAGTGGAGTGTCCCTACATAACAGTCCCTCGCCCCAGTTCAGAAGTCATATGAGGGCCAAGAGCCTCCTCACACACTGGGCGCCTTCAAGACAGTACCACTAGTGAAAAGTGTCTCATTGACAGGGAGAGAAAATTACAAAACAAACAAACAAACAAACAAAAAATCTATGTCCATGTTGCCTTTGGTGCGTTGGTTGTGGTATAGATATCCTGTACTATAAAGCTAAAATCCTACTGTAACTGAATAGATGGCATGTGAATAGATAGCTAGAGTCTCATAGTTAAATTTTGAGTTGTTTAGGAATCAAGAGGGCGTTCTGGATCTAAGAAGATATTTTTAAAATTATGAGGCAAGTTAGTATGAAAGCTGAGTTAGATATAGAACTTTAAACACATGGAGATGGTTGGATAGTAGAATGTTAAAGTCAGGTGCCAAATACATATGGACTGGACATTGGGAATGTATGCTAAGCCATATAACTCTTATAATCGTGGCCTATTTATTTCTGTTGTTTTGTATTGTTTTTATAGTTATAAGAAAAAGAACCATTATTTGGTCTGAAAGGGAGAGCTGTTGGGGGGAAAAAGAAATACCTTAAATTAAAAAAAAAAAAAAAAAAAAAAATAAAAAGAGAGAGGGGGGGGGGGGGGGAGGAGGGGGGAAGGGTGGGACTAGAGGGGGGAGTAGGGAGGGGATTGTGATTGAGATGTAACTTGAAGAAATAAAAAATAAATTATTAAAAAAAAACTGTGGTACAGCTACACAATGGAATACTACTCAGCCATCAGAAATAACGAAATAATGCAATTTACAGTCAAAAGAATGGAACTAGAGAAGCTCATCCTGAGTGAGCTAACCCAGACTCAGAAGCATTAAATCTTTTTAAATCAACATTTATGGATTTCACTTAAATTGATCATTTAAATGGAAAGGGATTGACTACTCAGGGTGAAGGCTAAAAGCAAGAAGTATAAGTCCATGGGGAAAGAAAATGGGGCACAAGATGAATGAAAATAGTCTGTATGAAATCCCATAAAAACCCATTGCTTAGTGTGTAGATGAGAGAAGATACACAGACACACAAACAAAAACAATGACAATTCAATGAAATTTGTTACATCCCTTAAAACTTATTTTATAGTTCAAATTCATAGTTTCTGGCTGCATCACAGTCGTCTCGTATTTTGTTTATGTAAATTAGAAAAGCAATTGTTTAATCTATCTTCTACTATTATTTCATGCCATGGCATATGGAGACATTTTAATAATGCCTGTGTTCTACTTCACTGTGTGACATCCTGATGACTTTGTCTAGTTCAAATTCAGCCACCTGTTCCTGCCTGCCATTCCCCACCCTGGTCATTTGGCTACTGTTGTTTCACAGGAGTTTCCATTTGTGTCACACAGTTTGAGACTGTGCTGCTGACTCTGTCAACCATGCCTTTGGGTCACAGCCCACCGCTATGGAACCTTTGCTTATACCATTGCCTGCAGAGCTGCACTGGTGCAAAACAATGTTGACAGACTGGCCTTGTCCCAAATCCTTGTGGGGAGGATGCTGGTCTTGCCATTTGGTCTCTCTCTTTGGGCTGACAGAATCTTTGAATCATCTTGTACTCTGGCCCTGAAAACATTCCTCTGTTTCATAGAACCTGCCTAACAGATGTAGTATTCAGTTTTATAGTAGGTCAGCTATTACCCTTTTTTTGTTAACTATTTCAAATTCATGGAATAGTGAACTTAAGAAAGATATCACCAAGTTTAGAAATTATGAGCCAGTGACTATATCACACTTTTTAACAAACAAGTAAATTAGAGATAGAGAAACAGAAAAAGAGAGAGGTATGAAGATATGAAGACAATGGTTGTGAGGTCAAATACCAGTCTATGTACCTCTAAACAGGAGAGAATTGCATTGTACTTAAAGGCAATTTTATATATAGAGAAAACATTAAATCAATATATAATATATATCTACTGTATTAAATATATATAATTGTTATTTTAGTTATTATACATATTTAAAGTTTCATTACATATAGGAAGCAAGAAAGCATTAACAAACATAACATGAAATACAAACATCCTTAAATATTCCATGCAGAATTTCAAACAGTTATTTATATCAATATATGTATATTTTAATCAAAAATAATATTTTGGAATTTACTAGTACTTATGAAAATTTATATGATATGAACAACTTTAAAAGGCATGAAAAATGTTTATTAATATAAATTTTTAAAAATGTCTTACTATTCACTAATTTTCAAAAACTATATTAAAAATATTTTTAAAGTAGGCAAATTTATATGAGGGCTTTGTTCTGTTTCATTACTTTTATAAGCCTGCTCTTTTCAAAAGAAAATGAAGGGGGTGTTGAACCTGATGAGTGAGGAGGTGTTGGGGGGGGGGAAACTCAGTGGTCAAGGTATATTGTAGGGGAAAAAATCCATTTTCAAGAAGATAGAAGAAAAAAAATGTAGGAAAATTGGATAAAGCATATTCCAGATAACCCTCAACTGAAGAACAGATTAAAAAAACAAAAACAAAAACTGTGGTACATCTACACAATGGAAAACTACTCAGCTATCAGAAACAAGGAAATCATACAATTTGCTGCCAAATGAATGGAACTAGAAAAGCTCATCCTGAGTGAGCTAACCCAGACTCAGAAAGATGCACATGGTGTATATTCACTTATAACTGGATTTTAGCCATTTAGTACAGGATAATTATTCTACAACCAACAGACTGAAAGGAACAGGAACATGAAGTTTGTTACCTGTTAGTGGGACACTTTGACCTAGTGGAGCTGCCATCTAGGCCCTCGGTGCTAAAGGATGCTCTTAGTCCTCATATGACTGATGAACTGAGGGCACTAAGGTGTGCGGGCACTCCACACCAGAGGAGTAGGATAGGTGGGAGAGAGAGTAGAGGGGGGGAGGGTGGAACCAAGAAGGGTGGAGGGAGGGGGCTGTGATGGAGATGGAAATGGACATAATAAATAAGCACAATAAAAAAGGAAGAAAAAAAGACAGAAGTGAAGATGGCAAGTTGCTACATTTTTTAAATTTATTGTTTGAAAATTCATACATGCATATAATGTATGCTGATCAACCCCTCTTTATTGTTTCCTTTTGACTACTCCTATACCCCTACCACTTTTCCCTGCAAACTTCACATACATGATTTTAAATATATCAAGTGCACTTAGGAATGCCTATTTTTGGGTAGGCTGGTGGAATGACACCAGATGGAAAAGGGGCAAAGTCTCTTGGACCAAATCTAAAGTAAACTTACTCTCCCCATAACACCATAAATAACCAGCAACTCCTCAGACAGGGGTGGGGTTTTGTGACTCCATGACATATCCATTCTAGAATTTTGGATGGTATCCTCTTGTTTAGGTCTTGGACATACAGTCCCAGACCCTGTGAGATCTTGTGTGCAATGACTCTAACTCTGTATAGAAAACACTGTATTGTAGCACAGAACAGTGCTATTCTATTTCTGGCTCTTATAATCCTGCTGTTTAATTATGATGATCTTTAAGATCTAAGACGAGCTCTGCATCTTTGGCAAAGGAGGTATCATTAAATGCCCCATTTAGAATGCAGTAATCAACAGTTTCTTATGCTATACTGTGTCCATGCTGTGAATCTTTATTAATTGTTGTCTACTACAGGAAGATACCCTTTTGATGAATGTTAAATATGAACAATATATGGTTATAAATGTGTGCATTCAGCATGCAGTTTAAAATTATATCATCTTTGATGGGGTGATATTATGTATTCTAAATGTAAATTAACCTGTTTCCATAGTCAGGCTTGCTGTACATCAAGGAATGCTGTGTTACCTTACTTTCTATTCACTGTCTCTGATTGCCTTTAGTACAATGTCACAGTGTGACTGAGAAGAGAGAAAGATAGGCAGGGCAAATGTTCTTGGGCTCTGGGAGACAGAGAGGAGATGGGGTAGAGAAGCCAAAAGAGGAAGAAGTAGACATACAATGGTGTAAATGAAAGAAGATCACGGCACATGGCCTGGAACATCAGGATAGCATGGAAAAAAAAACAGTCCAAGGGGACATGTTTATATTATTGGGAAGGTATTAAGGGGATGTTTGTATATTTGGAGAAGAGAATTATAAGCTACCATAGATAAGCGAGGATTGCTCAATTCAGGCTAAGGCTTGTTAAAATCCATCAGCATCTGTGTGCTCATTAATAATGGAGGGTGAAGGATTAACACGGCCAAACAAATTAACATGAATATAAAGACTGGAAATCATTTATTTCCTTTTTTACAAACAATGCCCAATGTGGGACAATTAGAATCCATGCTTACAGCCTGAGAAGGCCCGGGTGAAAGGAGGTTTCCTAGCCAAAGAGCAGGGAACCCAATGAATTTCAAAGGTGTGACTCTGCTGCCTTGCAGTCAGAGAGCTAAGGCTCTCTCTATATACTGAAAAACCAGCAGACTTCTTGATGAGACAGGGGGAGAAATTAACCTCCTATATTAAAAATGGGGGAATTTATAATGTCTCAACACATTCGGATTCCATTTGAATTTGTTTCTCTTGGCATATGAATGAATTTTACACTAATAATTGTGGTTCTGTGTATCCTTTGTGAGAAATATCTAAGATAGGCTTAGAGGATAGAATTTACAGATGGAATGTTAAATTACCAGCAATGGCAATGGGGGAAGGAGAGAGGCCCTTCCCAGTTGATAAGACAAAATGATGGCAGTTGGAGAAGTGAAATGTTTGAGCAGGATAGTAATGGCACATCCCATCACACTGGAGGCAGAAACAGGCAGATCTCTTGTATTCTAGAACAGCCTGATTTAAACAATGAAGTCAAGGAGGGACCCCGTGGTGATAAATAAGGCTGTTTTCTAAGGACAGTCTAGAATTCAAAATGACAGTTTTTTTTTCCTTGAAGACAGTATGCAAGTTTTTGCCTAGTGATAAGTAATAATATTCTTACTGATCTAATGGATAATACACATAAACTTAAACTTATATTAAGAGAAAGGGGGTGAGAAGCCAGTCTCCTTAGGTGTGGGGCTCTCTTCCATGGGAAAACTAGTGCCAAAGGGCATCTTGCCATAAAAGATGTATATTCTGTTAGTCAATATAAGGACCTAGAATTAGACTTGAGGAGGAACATGCAAGCTGCATGTCTCCAACTGCCAACAGTTAAGAAAAGCTAACATAAAATAGCATATCATGCTAATCTAAATCATCTCCTTAAGAATGGCGCTCCCATGGGAGAATTGGAACTCAAACTAATACAAAATGGTTGAATTAATATTATTGTTTAATAAAGGTAATTCAATGAATTAAATTCATACTTTGATCTCAAAACTTGGGAGACAAGGAAAAAACAGGTTCCTTGTTTGTTCAAGGCCAATCTAATCTACAGAGCTCTGTAGAGCAAATCAAAACAGCTAGGCTACACAGATAAACCCTGTGTCAATAAGGATAGATATATTCACATACAAATTAAATCTCCAAGGAAAGGAGAAAAGGAAAAAAATATATAAATTCATCCCTTTGAACTCAAAAGGTGGGAGGCAAAGGCAGAGATAACTAGGTTATCTTGTGAGTTTGAGGCCAACTAATCTACAAACAGTCCATGCCACACAGAAAAACCTTTCTCAATCAATTAATAAATTTGTGTCAACTGTAGAGAAAAACACTTAAACTTCATACAGTCTTACGTTGAATTTTCAACTTAAAATTGATTATATATAGCCATATATACATAATGGTAATTACAGGAAAGAAAAAAAGTCTTCCATCCAAACTGATAGAAATCAGATTGGACTGAAAGGCCTCCTACAGATCTTGGCTACAAACATAAGAGCAACAGGTAACTTATACTTGCTTATTCCACTATGTGGGAATAACTCAGACTGGCTGTTATACATACGTACATACACATACACACACAAACACACACACATATATGAGAGAGAAAGAGAGAGAGAGTGAGAGAGAGAGAGGAGAGAGTCAATAAAAATCTTGCTGGCTACATGACTTATTATTACATGCCATCCTTTCATATGACATGAATGGAGACTTACAAATGTCTTTGTTTTGTTCAAAGAAGAGCAAAAATCTTCTGTAATTGATCTGTCCCAGGCATTTTTGTAATAACAAAACTAATGTTACGTGTGAGAAATTATCTATTTTCAGAACAAACGGACCAGACACCAAAGAGGAAAAGACAAGTAGCCCAGATAATCGAGCCTGAGTGACTTTTCCAGCCAGGACTTCAGGAAAGCCCTGAACTTTCACACACAAAGTTCAGCTTCGTAATACAAGCTGCTCAGGATGTTCATATTGCTGAGCACATAGAGACTGGACAACAAATGTTACTATTAACTTGCTTTATCATGTTTCCATTTTATTTGGGCACCCAAACAGGTTTTCTACATCCCAATTCAGCAGGAAGGAATTTTAAGAGAGCAATTCTCCATTTCCAAAAGGTAGACTGGGTAATTCTTTGGTCATTTGATAGGTTACAGAGGTCATTTAAGGGAATTGGTTACAAGTTGTTAGGTGTTTTTTTTTTAAGCAAGGTATAGGAGGTTAGACTCAAGGATTTCTATCTTTCTTTTTCTATTCTCTATCCTTTCTCTCTTATATAAAGGAAGAAGACTTCAAAAGAAAAAAGAGAAATATGGGTATTTAATATAGAAATGAGAAGATATAAGGGTAGATTATTGAATCTTCTCTGCAAGTTAGCTATTGCTAGTCTCTAAATAAGGTTAATTTTTGATTCACTGGTATAAAATTTTATATATTGATACATATTTAATGTCATTTTGATACACATGATGTATATTTAAACTCTTATAAAGGTATTGTGCCCATACAACTCATTTAAAACACAGGTTTACTTCCAATCGTTTTATGGGCTGCTATTGCAATCTACTTAAAAGTCTTGGTACTCCAGGTTGATGGCTGGCCAGTCAAGTTCCTGGTCATGTCAAATACTAGTCTTAATTTATCACAAAAATTTCCAAATGTCAAAGAATAAAATTACCAGTAATTGAGCTGCCAATAAATAAAGTTGAAAGTACTTGAACATAAAGAACAACAAAATATAAAATAGTTTGGTTTATATAAACTGATACAAAACAAACTACTTATAAACCTAGAAAATTATATAACAAATTCTGAAAAACACAGGAATTTCAAATAACATAGCAAATAGCTTTTATATTCTCATGAATTAACTGCCTCCTGGAATCTTACAAATTGGAGATCATATACAATGTGTCACGTAAATAAAACCAGTAATGTTAGACAGGAATAATGAATGGAAGAAAATGCAATTTTTGCATAGTGATAATATGTTAGCGTTTTCTTCTGCCTTTCCTTAATACACTATGGTATGAATGGCAACTTATTTATGTGATTTTTCTTCCAAAAGTGTATAATTTGCAGACTCATCATTAAAAATAATCACCAGACCAAACAGATTTGCCTTGATCTCTCAGAGGTCCACCTGCCTCTGCCTCCTGAGAGCTGAGATTAAAGGTGTGCTTCTTTAATCCACCACACCAGGCAATCACAGACAGCTGTGAACTGCCATGTAGATACTAAGATTTGAACCTGGGTCCTCTGGAAAAACAGCCAGTGCACTTAACCACTGAGCCATCTCTCCAGCCCTTTCTGAACTTTTATCCATGGCAATTTTAGTTGTTTTCCCATGTGAATTTTACAGAACTTCTTTAGTAGTAGTTATTTCTCCCTCCTCATAACAAGTGAGTTCAATTGCCTTATTTTGTGGTAATATTAAAAACTTACCTCATGAGAAGAATAGTAATATTTCAGTCTATTAAAACATAATTCAGAAGATAATTGAAATATTTGCACCTCTGTTATCTATAAAACACGTCTTAGATAACAAAAATGTAGAGATTACCTTATATATTACACAAATTATATGTAAGTAAAAATAAAAGTAAATTGCAAGTTGCAAATCTTTAACAAAGTAGAATGTAGTAGGAAACATCAATGGCAGTAAAGTCAGTAATAGAAGGAAATATAATAGTTTCTTCATAAAAACATAAAAAGAAACAAGTGGGTGGGTATGACCTTAATATTACCTTGAGTACTATACACTAATTGTGAATATTATATTAATATTTAACAGTAGTGATCAAATTATGGGAATCTCTAGTATTTATAATTAACTGTCACAAATCTTAAGTCAACTCAGTTGACTGTCACTGCAATGAAATACTGAGAGAATTAACTTCTGTTTAAACAGAAGGTGTGGGATTTTCTACACTTTGGTGGTGATGGTGTTGGTTTTTCTGTTGGTATTGTTGTTTCTTTGTTTGATGTGACTGTTAATTCACTTAAGATTTAGAAACCTCAGCAAGAACAAAATTCATGAAACAGGACTATGAATATTTGGTAACTGATTAAAATTAAAACTCCATCATTGATAAGAGAAAGGATATGTGCTGGGTTAACCTGAAAGCTGCTTGTGTTTTGTTGCTAATTATTGACCACAGAATCTAGTTGCTGCCCTTTGTTGTATGAACCTTGCTCTACCTAATTTGGAGATGATTGGTTGAATAAATGCTGAGGCCTGTGATTGGGCAGAGACAGAGGTGTAATGGATTAGTTTTCTTTAGTGAATTAGTAAGGACTCTTGGGAGGAGCATGCAGATCAGCCTGGTACCTGGCAGCATATAGACATTTTCAAAGCCAGATAAAATGAAGAAAAGCTTTTAATGCAGTCACACTTTGTAAGAAATTAGCTGACTCTTTCAAGACTTGTGGACAAGGAGAGGCAGAGAAAAGCCTTGTTTTGAAGCCTGTCCTAGTGCCAGGGAAGGAGCTTGACTGAAAAGCCTCAGAAGCCAAGGAAAACATCAATTACCATTAAGAGGTTAGCAGAACTGCCAAATAGTGTTAGAAAGGATAAGACTGCCTTACTTAAGCGAGGAAGCTCCATGTGAAGTTTTCCCCACCCCAACTGGCAAGAGACATATGCCATCTGCCGTGAGGCCACACTAATATAGCAGAAATCTGAGGCAATAATCAGCAGGCAAATGAAAGCCTCAGAAAGGGACTCTTGCTGAGAGCCTGCCAAGAAGGCCTTGAGAGGCCTCAGAGTTGAACGATGGTAGCAGAATCAGAGTGGCCTAAGGCATGCTAACAAATGAGAGAAGAGTGTGAGGAGAGCATAGACGGTAAATATGGCCTGGGAAAGCAGGGACTGACTGATGCCATAGCAACAGGAGCAAAGCAACTGAAGCAGGCAGGTGACAGTGATAGCACTGGCCCCAAGCATGAGTTGCACACAGTCTGTGAGGAGATCTCAGAGTTAGAGGAAACATCTCTGAAGAGACTGTACAGATAGAGCCCAGTTAAGGAGTCCAGAGGCCTGATATAGGCCTCAAAGCCCACCAAGGATTAGAAGCCAAAGAATAAGCCAGAGGGTTGAACAGCTGTCCTGAGAAAATTTAGCTAATTCAAACACACAAGCTGAGGAGAATATGGAAGTGACAGTCTCAGATGACTGAAACTGGCCGGTAGCTTAACAGGTGTAGCAGTTGGCCACAGGAAGTGGTTGACAACAGCTGTGCTAGACCCAAGGAAGTTGAGCCAAGTGGAAGAAAAAATTGCCTGACTGCCAGAGATAAACTGAACACTTGAAGTGTGCCTACAGATAGAAGGCTGGCCAAGGTGCCTGCATGGACCTGCAGTAGAGAATCCTAGTACCTTTTCAAGAGGCTTAAAACAGATGTAAGTGTTCTTAGGTATGAAATGTTTATAGGTATTAGTTTATAAGTTATAGATATTAGGTACAGTATGCTATAGAATATAGGTTTTTTAATAGGTGTTTAGTAAATATTAATAAATGTAGTGTAATAAAATTTTTTGTTTATAGAGAGGTAGGTGGGCTAAGGTTCATTGGCTTTTGGGACAGCATAGAGGATCATGGGAAGTAGACTCAGGCAGGAGGAAGGAGAAGACATGCCATTGGTTAGGTAGAAGAGCATCATTACATGTGGCCTGGAACATTGGCATAACACAGGGAATAACATTCCAAGGGGACGTATGTATATATTGGGGTTTTATTTGGGGAATAAAATTATGAGCTATAGTAGATGGGCTGATTGCACTGTCTAGGACAAGGCTTGTTAAAATCCATCAGGTGTATCTGTGTGGTCATTTATAACAACAGTTTAAGGATTAACACTGCCAACCAATTAACTATAATATAAATACTGGTAATAATTTAATTATTTCTTTCTACAGATCTGTAAGCCATAGATTGAGAAAAATTATGCTATATGTATGATAATGTAAATACACAAGCCACTCTTGTGTAGCTTTGACTGTCCTGGGCTCACTTTGTAAACCAGGCTGGCCTCAATCACAGAGATCTGCCTGCTTCTGCCTCCCAAGTACTGGAATTATCTGCACCACCTTGCCTGGATATATAAACCACTCTTAAAAATCAATAGTAAGCAAACTTGAAAATTCAAGAGATGATCAAGCATTTCATGAATGAAAAGATGGATGGATTGGGGAGGTGATTTTAAGATATGTTTGGCATTACTTTTCTAAAGAGAGATGGGTAACAAGAAGCTTTTATTTATTTTTGTACTTAATTATACACTCTAATTTATTTTACTATTTTTAACTCCACTATTTCCCTTCTACTGCTTGGTGCACCCAACCCCCCCAAAACTATGCAGGAGAGAAAGAAGATTAGAGGGAGAAGGGATGTAGTTCTCTTTGAGCTACTTCCTGCTGATTAGGGTCATTGGGTTCTTTGGGGGTAATAAAAGTCTCAGGAGAGGTCTAACAATCTTGGAGACAACAGGGAGGATAAGCAGCAGTTTAGGGAAGCACCAGCAACCAGGAGAGTTGCAACTACTTTCTTCTTTGTAGCCCTTTTTCTTCTACTTTGTAAAGCCCCTTCTCCTCAGGGCTCTTGCTTTTTATCCCTTTCTCAAGTCCTCTGAGTTAAACTTATTCAGCTGGTTAAGCTATGCCCCTGCTAGCTCATGAGATAGTTAATAGTTTACACCTCTGTCTTAAGCAGCTTCATGCATGAGAGTAAACAAAAACATTCTCATATTTGGTTATTTTAATAAACTCATACCATAGAGATGTAACTAAAACAGCATTCAGATGGCAAGATGGACACATCTGTTAAAACATATGAACTCCAGTATACTGCTATCACTGAATGCTTATTGTGAGATGAAAGGCAGTACTCATTTCTGTTGGAAGATAATTTGGCAGTTCTCTAACAAAGTTAAGTATATTCTCAAAAGACTGTTTCGTAGCTGTGATTGGAGTCACACAAACTTGTTTAAAAACATGCTCACAAAAATATTATGCGAATATATATATGCACATATTTGCACTTCCATGTATTCCAATGCATCTGCATTAGACTAAAAAAGAGTTAATATAGATATCCTAATGAAAGCATTGTGTCACTTTATCCCCTCATATGCTTTGCAAATTTTACTACAAAATTTTGAAACAAGATTCTCAAAACCTTGTAATTTTTGGTATCATTTTTATACTATTTTATTTTATAAATATGTTTATATAAAATATATATTGTTGTATATAATATATTATATACAATATATAATAATAATATATTTAATTTATTTGAATTATAATTTGATTAATTACAATTAATTAAATTTTTATCTTAATTTTTTATTTACTAGATTGTTTATTTTCAGGATAAATGTATAGATGTAAAAGAATTTTCCCTTTCATTGAAAATAGATTTATTTTGAAAGTTCATAGCCTGAAAAGCCTACATTAAAAAGAGAGAGAGAATAGATCTCATACTAGCAGCTAAACAGCACACCTGAAATTTCTAGTACAAAAAGAATCAATGTCTCTTAAAAGGAGTAGACTACAAGAAACAATCACACTGAGATCTGGAATCAATAAAAATGAAACAAAGAAAAAAAAACAGAATCAATGAAACAAAGAGATGGTTCTTGGAGAAAATCAGCATAATAGACCAACTTTTATCTAGAATAACTTAAAAGGCAGAGAGAGAATATCCAAATCAACATACACAGAAACAAAAGTGGGGATATAACAACAGAAAATAAAGAATTCCATAGAATCATATGGTCAAAATTTAAAAAGCTATAATCCATCAAATTGGAAATCTAAAAGAAATGAGTAATTTTCTCAATAGTTACCACATACCAAAGTTAAATAAAGATCAGATAAAGAACTTGAATAGACTTAAAACTCTAATGTAGCAGAAACTGTTATTAAAGGTCTCCAACCAAAAAAATATCAAGTACCAGTTGGATTTATGCCAGAATTCTAGCAAATTTCCAAAGATGAGCTAATTCCAATTATCTCCTCAAATTATTCCACAAAATAGAAAAGAAACATTGTTCAATTCATTTTATGGGGTTGCAATTATCCTGAACCCAAAGCATATAAAGACCCCCAAAATAAAGATAATTATGGGCCAATTTTACTTGTGAAGATATATAAAAAAAACTACAGAATAAAATACTTACAAACAAATCTAAGAACACATTAAGAAGATCTTACAACATGATTAAGTAGGCTTCACTCCAGAGTTTAAGGAATGTTTCAACATATGAAAAACATTAAATGCAGTATACCATATGGATAAATTGAAAGAAAACAGTGATAATCTTATTAGTTGCAGAAAATGTCTTTGACAAACTCTACTATACCTTCTTGATAAGAGTCCTAGATAGATTTGGAATAGAAGGAACATATGTAAGCCTAATAAAGATAATTTACAGCAACCCTCTAGTCAACATCAAATTGAACAGAGAGAAACTCAAAGCAATGCCACTAAAACAGGAACAAGACCAACTTGTCCACTTTCTTCAAATTGTATTAAGTATAGTACTTGAAGTTAGCTACATAAATAAAGCAACTAAATGAGATTAAGAGGGCATAAATGGAAAGAAAGAAGTCAAAGCATGATTATTTACAAATGAAATGACAGTATATACAAGTGACCCTAAAACTTCAACCATGGGGCTGCTACATCTGATAAACACATTAAGCAAAGTGGTTGAAGCAAGATTAACACACACACACACACACACACACACACACACACACACACAAACACACACACACACACACACACACACACAAATCATTAGCCCTCCCATATGCAAATTAAAATGGTCTGAAAAAGAAATCAGAGAAACAACACCTTTTACAATTGCCTTATATAACATAAAATAACATGGTTAACTCTGACCAAGAAAGGAATAGACTATATATATATATATATATATATAGTATTGAATATATATATTCAAGTTTTTAAAGAAAGAAATTGAAGAAGATATCAGAAGACAGTAAGATCTGCCATGGTCATGAACCTGTAATATTAACAGTAAAAATTGCCATTCTACCAAAAACAATCTATAGATTCAATATAATCCCCATCCCTGTTATAATCCCAACACAGTGGAAATCTACAAACAACCCAGCTGCTGCCAAGAAAAAAAAATGGTTCTCTGAAATCTGACATCTAGGCCCCTTTGTCAAGGATAATACACAACTCTTGGACTACCTACATGGTGTTCTCACATCTATGTTCTACTATCATTAGTGAGAAAAGATACTTTGAAGGCTAATGAAAGAGAAATGTGCACACCAATCCAGCCAAAGAAAATGTGACCTATAATCTGTCCTGTCTACAAATTATGCTAGGAGAGTTGTGGTACAGAATTTAGGGGATTAACTAACCAATGTCTGAATTGACTTAAGGCCCACTCATTGAGAATAAACTCATATTTAATATTTCACCTGATAATGAAAACCAGAGAATAGATAGCAAAGAGATCTAGGGTAAAATCAAACATTATTGATCTAAAAGACAGCGACATAGATAAATAAATATTCCTAGGATATTCTGCTATATTCATAGAACAGTGGCTTACTCAGTCATCATCAAAGAGTCTTCCTCTGCCAACAAATGGAAACAGAAGAGCATAGCAGTCAGACATTATAAGAGAGAGTCTAAATTGGAGGTCTCCTGCAAATCCCCCTGTGCTGGAATTTTAATCCAGCAACATAGCTACTGTGGCAAGGGATTGCATTGATATGTGTAATCTAGCTATCTGGACTTTTTCTATTCTTATTCTATTCCCCCAAATAATGGACACAGAGACCTATTAAATTTATTCAACAAGCTTTAAGCACTATAACTGGGCAGATACTCATTTATTCTAACCCAACTATGCAAGTTAGGTGCTTCCCAGCCACATGTCTATTACTTGTTATCTTATTCTTGCCCTGGCTTACTCTCCTCCTCATGTGTCCTCAAAGCAACTCCCTTGGTGAGCTCTCATGGCAACTCCTATTAGTCTATTCTCTACATTCTGGTCACCACTCCTTTCTTCTCTTCTCTCAGAACCCTGACTGAGATGGAAATCTGGCTTTCTGTATCCTCTACCCAGTTATTGACTGTTCATTTTTTATTAACCAATCACAGATGATGGAGACCATTCTTTATAGAACATTGAGACAGGAGATTTTTCAATAATCATGCCAATGCCAATTTCTGGACTGCAACTAGATCTTGGGGTATAGTAATCAGCATTTGAGTACACAGAGCACAAGACCATCCTCCAACAACATACCATTAATCCCAAACAATGATGTCTTTTGGACAAAGTGATAATTCAGAGAAAGATCTGACAGAATGTGTCAGAGATAGGATATTCCCAACTCTCACAAGAACAGACAGAAAAGAGAAGCTTCTTAAGAGCAATGCAGACAGTACAGTAGAGTTCAGAAGTTCAGTACAGTTTGGTGCAGTCCTGTGCAGGGTGCAGTTCAGTTGAGGACAGTTGAGTTCATGAAGTTCAGTTCGTGAAGTTCAGAAGCAGTGTTTCCAAGCAGAGCGATTCAGTGAGCAGCAAAGATAAGTCAGTAGGAATCAGTCATCTTGGAGACAAGTTTTGAGTCAGAACAGCTTAGTTGCTCCAGCCAGTCAGTGTTCAGAAAGAACTAGAAAGAGTGAATTTATTCAGCAGTAAGCCTTGGACTGAAATCATTCTAGGCCTGAGTTAGCAGACTGAAACCTTTAATGTCCAGGCTTGAAGATTAGATTGTATGAAATTCAAAGCACAGGCGTATGCATTAACTAATCAGGGAGCATATGATCTCATGGAGACGAAAGCAGCAATCACAGGACCTACAGGCGTCTGTACCAGGCCATCTTCATATATTATAGCTATTAGATCCATACATTGTTGGGGCTGCTGACTGTGATAACAAGTGTATCCCTAACATTTGTGCCTACTCTTGTTATTCTTTTCTTCCTGTTATATTGAAACATCCTACTTTGATATGAAAGGTTTTGCTTTATCTTATTATATTTTATTTTGTCATATTTAGTTTTTATCATTTAGAAACATGTTCTTTTCTAATAAAATTGGAAAGTGAGTAGATATGGAAAGAAAGGGAGATTGGAGGGAACTGGGGAAAATAGAGGAAGCAGAAACTATAGTCAAGATATATTGTATGAGAGAAGAATCTCTTTTCAATAAAAATAAACAGAAGCAAAAAGTTAAAAGAAAAATAGATTCATTTTTCATATATTATAACCTGATTGCAGTTTCCCCTCTTCTCCCGAGTTCCTACCAACATGCCTTCACTTACTAATCCATTTCCTTTCTGTATCTTACTTGAAAAAAAAAAACAAACAGATTTCTAAAAGAAAAAATTAAAATAAAATACAATAATATAAAACACAATCATCACATCGAATTTGGACAAGACAAACCAACAGAAAAGATCCCAAGAGAAGGCACAAGAATTAAAGACCCATTCTTTCACACACTTAAGATCCTTAAGAACACTAAACTAAGATCCTTAATATATACACAGAGGGCTTGGTGCAGACCAGTTCAGATCTTTTGATTGCTGACTCATTTCTCATGGGTTCATGTGAACTTTGCTCAATTGATTTAGAGTGCATTGTTTTACTGGGGTCCTTCATTATTTAGCATTTGCACTCTTTCTACCTCCTCTGTCATGAACTACCTGAGCTCTGAAGGGAGGAATTTGATGGAGCTTCTCATTTAGGAATGAGTGTCCCAAGATCTTTCACTAGTTGCTTAATATCTAGCTATAGGTCTATACAATGTTTCTCATCTGCCACTGGAGGAATGGTTTAACAAAGCATTTCTCTATGAATATAGAGTATAGCAGAATATCATGAGTTATCCTGTATCATTTCATCATTACATATCTTTTCTTTATGTCTTTCCCTCTTCCTTTTTGACTTTCTTTCTTTCCAACTTTCTCTCTCTCTCTCTCTCTCTCTCTCTTTCTCTCTCTCTCTCTCCATGCCAATGTTATTTGGTTTTCCTTAGGCCATCTGTTATCTAGTCTCAGTTTCTTTGTCACCAAAACAGTGTGCCTCCATATTATGGAGTGTGCCTTGTGTGATTTAAGTCATACCAGTTATTGGTTGATTACTTCCACAAGTTATATGCCACCATTGTCCTAGCATATCTTGCAAGTAGTAGAATATTACTGTAGATAAAGGTTTTGTGACTTGCTTGGTTTTTACCTTTCTCTTTTGATAGCATGCAGAGTACCTTCTTATACCAAATAACCTTTAATGTAGAGTAAAGGCTCTATGTAAGCACCAGTTCAACATCCCCTTGCTCAATGAACCGTGCAGTTGTTGTTTTCAGCAATGAGTCCCAGATGTTATATGTGGAGAGAAAACTACTGGCAACAGCCTGGGATGCTTGGAAACTTCTTTTGGACACTTTTGACCAACAACTCAAATGAATGTAAACCAATCGCAGTGCTCGAAGCTTCATTGGTTGACAAAAGACGGGTAGTTGGGACTGTTTCTTCCCTATTATTTGGACCCTTTATCAGAATTGCACTCATATATTTTAGGATGTTTCCATTTCACTAGTTTTTCATACCACCCATCAAATGTCTCTCAAGTCCAGCTATCTCTCTCCACATACCCTCCCTCTTCCAACATGATTCTCCCATTCCAGACAACTTGCCTCCAGTCCATCCATAAAATCTATTATATTTCCCCTCTCAGGGAGATATATGTGTCACCCGCAATTCCTTCCTCTAAACCTAACCTCTCTGTATTTACAGATTATTGTTTGCTTATCAGTTATATATTGGGTATTATCCACATTCAAGTGAATATATTCCATATATACTTTCTGAGTCTTTTTTTTTTTTTACTTCACTCACAATGAATTATTCTAGTTGCAAGTTGAAAATTTCATAATGTGATTTTTTTTGTCTCAAAGTTTTCTTTTTTAATATTTATTTATTACTTCAGGTTACATCTCCATCACAGTGTCCTCTTTCCACCCCTTCCAATCCCGCCCTCCTACCCTCTATCCCCTATCCCTTTGGACACTACACTCCAGAGGATTGTGATGGAAGGGCTAGAAGGGATAATGTGATTTTCTTTAACAGTTGAGTAATAATTCATTGTGCAAATGTACTACATTTTTTAAACCATTATCTTGAGGAACATCTAGTTTGTTTCCAATTTCTGGCTATTGTGATATAGTTGATCATGGGTGAAGTATCCTTTTTGTGTATGCTCAAGAGTAGTATAGTATAATACCTTGAAGCAGATTGTTTCCCACTTTTCTAATGAAACACCACACTCATATCTATTGTGCAATGCACTCCTACCAACAGTGGATGTGAATTTCCCTTATTTAACATCCTTACCAACCTGGTATTTCATTGGTGTTATCAATCTTAGACATGCTGACAGTTGTAAGATGAAAGCTCAGAGTAATTATGGCTTACATTTCCCTGGTGGTTAAAGATGATGAATACTTTTGTAAGTGTTTATCAGGAATTTTGGCTTGTCCTTTTGAGAATTTTGAGAATGTTTAGAACTATATCCTAATTTTTAAATTGGACTATTAGCTTTTCTGATATGTACTTTCTTGTGTTATTTAAATATTGTTGATATTAGCTCTCTATTGGATGTGAAATTGGTAAAGAATCACATAAAAATAGACACCTTGATCAATGAAATCTAATTAAAGACCAGACATAATTCCACACACCTATGGTCACCTGATTTTTTAAAATAAACTAAATATGTACTAGAAAAAAGACAAAATCTTCAACAAATTGTTCAGGCCAAACTAGAGGTCTGCATGCAAAATAATGAAAACAGATTTGTACTTATCACCCGAGTATTTCCAGTTTGTAATGTAGGAGTATATAGGACTGAAAATTAATCCCTAAAATTCATCTTCAGTTGATTCTGGGAAGTAGTACTCTGTACTGATAGAGATGGGTCTATTCCTGAGAAGTACTTAGATGTCTATATTAAGATATAATGTTGTAGTTCTTTGTTTCATCATAGTTTCATTTTATGACTTAAATAAATGTTAGATTTATAAACAACATCTACCATGTGTCCAAATAGTGTAAGTATCTATTAGTCTGATTATTTGTTATCCCTATACATATGAGAAGCAAGCATTGGACCAAAAAAGAACAGTCTAATTATGAAATGTTTTCCGAGTAAGTCAGAGAGCAGGGATTGAATCCCAAAACAGCTATGATTTTCTAGGTAAACTACTTGTCAAGATTGTTATTTGATAAATAGAATTTTATGATGTTGCTACATTTTAGAATCTAATAACGATTCATTTATTCAAATAAGTGTAATCAGTATTTACTAAATGAAGTATGTATCTGTAGGGTAAAAAGGTTTAACCAGTTTAGACTTATCTAAGACTGAAGAGTAGATGAGATACAAAGTCTGAAAGACAGGGCACATGATTTAAAAGACCAGTGATAATATTTATACTCACATTTGCAAATGAATTATATTATGTGGAAACATGTCTGCAACTTGGTTTCTTCACTTCTTTTTAATTAGACATATTATCTCTTCATATTCTACTCCTATGATAACACAAATCTGACACCTATAATGAAGCAGAGCAAGGAAGTTTTTTTCTGATTAATTAATTGTTTTTCCACATTATGGACCATTTCCAACTCTGTGCCCAAAGTTAGTTTTACTTAAATATACACAAATAATCATGACAAGCTAAGATCTGAATGTGAAGCAAGATGCTGTATTTGTCTATGAAGCCATAGCCACTAAGTTAATACATTTCTCTTTACTACTGTACATTTTTGTATAAATGGACTAATTCTTTATGTTTATTTATTACTGCAGGTAACATCTTCATCACAGTATCCTCTTTCCACCTCTCCCAGTCCCACCCTCCCACACTCTACCCCATATCCCATTCCATCCCACTCCTCTGAAGTGGAGTGTCCCTACATAACAGTCCCTCACCCAAGTTCAGCAGTCATATGAGGGCCAAGAGCCTCCTCATTAACTGGGGACCTACAAGGTAGTACCACTAGGGCAAAGTGTCTTATTGACAGGTAACAAAGTCTATGCTCATTTCCCTTTGGTGCACTGGCTGTCGTAAAGTTATCCTGTACTATATGGCTAAAATCAGATTATAAGTGAATAGATGTCATGTGCATCCTTCTGAGTCTGGCTTAGCTCACTCAGGATGAGCTTCGCTAGTTCCATCCATTTGGATGCAAATTGGATGATTTCATTGTTTCTGATGGCTAGGGAGTATACTGTAAAAAATATAAGCTATTAAATTATTTATCCAGTATTTATATTAATATTAATTGATTTGGCAGCCGTTAATTCTTATCCAGACATTATAAATGAGTACACACAGAGATCATGTGGATTTTAACAAGCCTTGGCCTGAATTGTGTAATCCTAGCCCATCTAAGCTAGCTCTTAATTCTATTACCCAAATATGACCCCATATATACATACGTCCCCTTGACTGCCATTCTCCACGATATGCTGATGTTCCTGGCCATGTGGAATGAGGTTCCTTTTTTCTAACCCATGGTGTGTGTCTCCTTCTTCCTGCTCCTGGCTGGAATGTCTCAATCCTCTGTTTAAAGCACAGGCTTCCTGCTCTAATCCCAGGAAGTCCCACCTTTCTCTGCCTTTGCCCAATCTCAGGCCTCGGCATTTTATTTAACCAATCAGAGTCAATGTAAGAAACAGAAAGCAAGCAGGACCAATTAACATTTAGAATGCTTAACACTACCCCAACAATTCCCTCCGTTTGTCTAAAAAAAAAAGCTGAATTTTTAACTCATATAGTAAAAACAATAAGAACAAATATGAAACAATCAAGAAAACCATATATAAAAGTTATGTACATAATGTTTAGTCTATTTGTATCAGGCAATCTTGAAGAAGAAAAAAAAATCATCTATCTTGGTATGTCTGAAGTTCTGAACCTAAATAATTTCTATCATATCCTATATTTATAAACCTAAAGAAATTATTTAGACTTGGAAATATCCTTTTAAATCTTAAACTCAAGTTCAATTGAAATGTTATAACTATTATGTCTTCAACCCCATCAATGACATAAGAAGGGATAAAGTTATTATTTGAGTGACTGGGAAGCATAGGAGAGCAGCTTCCCAAAAGAAATATGACAGTTTGTTGCCTAACCAGTCCCAAATATCTCTTGATATCGTTGGAGCATCATCTTCAGCCTTCTGGCCAATCATTTTTCAGACTAAATTGTGCAGCAGGAAATAAGGATTTTCCCATTCTGACTCTGCAGAATCAGGACATCGACTTACCTGCATTTAAGCTCTGGTCTATCTTTGGACTGTACATAGTCTGTTGAGAGAGCAGGGGCATTTTTGCCCAATAGGAATTATCTCCTGATGGGAGATTTCTTTTTGATGCTCATTGTCTTCTTCCAAGTCAAATGGGAGCTGTCAGGAGCTGACTGCCTTAAGTCAAACAATTCTTTCAATGCCATTTTCTGTATGCCTCTGAGGGTTTTGAAGACATATACTATTTTATTTATAAATCTATCTATCTATCTTTGAACAAGCAAACTGTATATTTTTATCCATTTACTATCCTGTTTAACCTAGTTTTTGACATGACCAGGAGCTTGCCTGGCCAGTCAATTTGTATTATCCAGACTCCTAAATAGATTGCAATAGCAACCCATAAAAGGATCAAAACTAAACCTATACTTTTAAATGATTTGTACAGGCACAATACCTTATGCAAGAGTTGAAATATACATATTATGTGTCAAAATATAAAATTCTATACTAATGAATCAAACTTAATCTTATTTTTGTATCAATATACAAAACTCTATACCAATGTATCGAAAGATAACCTTATTTTTGTATCAATATACAAAATTCAATACAAATGTATAAACAAAAATCAAGCAAAGAAACAACATTCCAAAAGCCTTGGCATGTCTAACCATGCCATCCCATGCTGCAATTAAAGCTTTGTTCATTATTCCTTAGAGTCTAGTTTTGGCTGCATTTCATTGGTGGCCCTATACCAGAAACTCCTGACAGGCACCTAGTACCCAGGGATCTCTTAGCTTCAGGTGCCATCAATTTTCTATTATTTATCAGGAAAGGCCTCCCTCTTTCCTTCATTATCATTGTTGGCAATTTAGCATTCCATCTGTAAATTCTTTCCTTTAAGATTCTCCTAGTCTGAACTTTCTCAAAAAAGATACACAGAACCACAATTGTAAGGGTAAAAATCATTTGCATGCTAAGAGGAACAAACTCAATTGGAATACAAATGTATTCAGGCATTATGAATTCCTCCATTTTTAATCTAGGCGGTTAATTCCACTCTCAAATTCTGTTTAGAAGGCTCCCAGTTTTTTAGTATGTAAGGAGAGCTAAGCCTTAGCTCTCGGCTTTTGCTGCAAGGCAACAGCTTTTGTTAAGTTAGCCACAATTTTGAAATGCATTTGAGTTCGGTTCCCTGCTCTTGGGCTAGGAAACTGGCTTTCACCCAGGCCTTCTCACACTGAAAGCATGGATTCTAACTGCCCTAGTTGAATGCCATTTGTAAAAAAAAAATGGCTGATTAAATTATTTATCCAGTATTTGTATTATTATTAATTGATTTGGCAGCCTTGGCCTGAATTGTGCAATCCTAGCCCATCTAAGCTAGCTCTTAATTCTATTACCCAAATATGACCCCATATATACATACGTCCCCTTGACTGCCATTCTCCACGATATGCTGATGTTCCTGGCCATGTGGAATGAGGTTCCTTTTTCTAACCCATGGTGTGTGTCTCCTTCTTCCTGCTCCTGGCTGGAATGTCTCAATCCTCTGTTTAAAGCACAGGCTTCCTGCTCTAATCCCAGGAAGTCCCACCTTTCTCTGCCTTTGCCCAATCTCAGGCCTCGGCATTTTATTTAACCAATCAGAGTCAATGTAAGTAACAGACAGCAAGCAGGACCAATTAATTAACATTTAGAATGCTTAACACTACCCCAACAGTATGCCATTATGTAGATCTACCACAGTTTATGTATTTATCTATTTTTTAATGTTCCTCAGTTGAGGGACATCTGGGTTGTTTCCCATTTCTAACTATTACAACTAAGGCTGCTATGGATATAGATGAGGAAATTTTCTTGTGATTTGGTGAGGAATCATTTGGATGAATACCCAGAAATGATCTAGCTGGTTCTTGAGGTAAAGCTATTCCAAGTTTTTTAAGATATCACCAGACTGATTTCCATAGTGGTTGTACAAGCCTACACTCCCACCAGCAAGGGAGGAGTGTTCCTCTTTCTCCACAATCTCTCCAGCATGTGCTGTCATTTGAGCTTTTGATGTTAGTCATTCTGACAGGTGTGAGATGGAATCTCAGAGTTCTCTTGAGTTGCATTTCTCTGATGATTAAGGATGCTGAGCATTTCTTCAAGTGTCTCTCAGCCATTAGGGATTCCTCCTTTGTGAATTCTCTATTTAGCTCTGTTCCCCATTTTTTGATTGGATTATTTGGTTTCTTGGCATTTAATTACTTGAACTATTTGTAAAATTTGGATATTAGCCCTCTGTCAGACGTGGGGTTGGTGAAGATTTTTTTCCCAATCTGTAGGTTCGTTTTGTTCAAATGACAGTGTCTTTTGCCTTACAGAAGCTTTTCAGTTTCATGGAGTAGCATTTATTAATTGTTGGTCTTAGATCATGAGCTGTTGGTGTTATGTTCAGGAAGTTGTCACCTTTGCAGATGATTTCAAGGGTTTTCCCCACTTTCTCTTCTAATAGATTTAGTGTATCCGGCCTTATGTTAAGGTCTTTGATCCACTTGGACATAAAAAAATTAAATATATTTTGATTCAATAGATGCAGAGCTAAATTTGGTATTTTCTGTATCTGTTAAATGTTCAAATCCATGACACATGACCAACTACACAATGCATGGGATATCCTTTTCTAAACAACTGACAATATTCAGATGTCTATAACTTCATTGCAAACATTATAATTTATGCTGACAAAACTCAGTATAACTCACTAATGTCATATGGTTATTAGGTCCCAAATGGAAAGTTCACCTTCCTATTCTAGCTCTATAAATTTGTGTAAGATATTCAAAGAATAATAGAAACTGTAAAAATAAAATATCTTAATTCTAAGACATAATTGTGTGGTTTTTAATATTAATTCAACATCTTTGATAGAAGATTCCATATCATTGTCTTCACTATTGATATTTAACTGTGCCTTAAGATGAGCAAAAACCCTAACAGTATTTTATTTTGACAGCAACCTAAAGATATTTTAACAAATAATGTCTCACATTCTGAGTTTTGCCAAGAACATTTTGAAATAATGAGTAATAAAGTATATTTTTCTTCCACATCTTTGCAGTGAAACACTGTTAGTAATCTAAAAAAAATCAAAAATATAAACATGCTTTGTAGTAATGTACATTTCTTTGGTGGAAGGTGCTGTAATTTGTGTGTGTGTATTTTAAGATCAATAGAAGTAAAATAGAAATATAACTGTCATAGAGTTCACATTTCACTACTACTTCATGTCCTGGATGTAGAAGCATTCGTGGATCTTGGTAGTTATATACAGAATAATTTTGAAGAATGTCTCATATGAGACCAAAATACAACATGACTTACTACAATGAATGCTGAAGGCTTAGTCAGGCTTCCCTTTCTCACTACTCCAATGACAGAAAGATTAACCCTTTTTCTACTGACATTGACATCCCATTAGTCTCTTCATTTTTTTCAAACTTGAAATTTTGTTTTATTTATTAATATAAAGTTGTTTACCTGCCCATTCTACTAGCCATACCTATTCAGTAGTTATTATTTGTTTGGCACTATGTAGATGATGTAGCAATGTAACATTATGTAAACATTTGCAACAAAACCAGAGACATGCCAAGAAATAATCCAATTACTTTTGCAAGTTATACACAAATGCATACTATTAAATCTAATAATTGATAACTTATGGTATTGTGACAAGGCCTTAACAATTAATAGTTTGAATGAACTATTGAAGTCAGAATCATTGATTTTACATCTAATGTAGCCTTTTGTAATATGTGAGATTGATCAACTGTAAATTTTTCAATAATACATAAAGACAATTTTGTTTATTATAGCAGTGGTTTGTTCTACTAGAAGACTATGAACAAATATCACATTGTTCCTGAGAACATAATTAAATTTAGCATTCAAAAACAAATGCTGAATGCTTTTTCTATATACCCAGTTTCTACATTTAATGAAAGAAAAATATTACCACTTTTACATATTATGTCAAATTTCACTTTCCTGACATCAGAACCCAGAAGCTTATTTACTCTTTGAAATTATAAATATGAATATTATTTGTACAAAAGATACATAAATTACTAGTGTCAAGCAAATTATGTGATAATTGGAAAGCAGAACATAAATTTAAAAATGGCTATGGTTCTGTTGAAAGGCCAATTTCTATGGCAGTGATAGCCTTATTAAAGAGTCAACATTTGAGCAAACTTCAAATTATGTAGATGAGTCCATTAGCAGAGAACAAAATGTAAAGTGGTACTAAGGACAAAGTAAGCTTGGAACTTCTGAGGTACAGAAAAGTATCCCACATGTGTCAAATAATGCAAAGACATTGTCTTGATTGTTGCTATACCTTGATTTTTATTCACATTTTACCAAGCAGGCTTCAAAGATTTCTTAATATCACCCCCCCCCTCCATTATACTTTCAGGCATCTGCTTCATTAAAAATCAAGTGTGCTTTTAATGGTTCTTAAAACTGCTTCATATAAATTAAGAGCTGCTATTTTATTGGTTCCGTTACCCCTAAGGCCTAGTTGAGAAGTGAAAGTCTAAAGTTATTCTTGAATTTCTCAATCTTAGAGATTTAAAATTTAATAATACATGAATAAGTTTCTCTGAGCAGATCATTTCAAACAGCACAAAGCTACATATCAATAACTTGTCATTTAAAAATATATTGTCCTGACCACTTGGATTTTGAAGTTTGATACTGTGGTATTTACAACTCCTAAAAAGTAGTTTTAGTCATTATTCTTCAAGAATATTCTCTGAACTTTTTATGTCCTTGGTTGTCATTTCTCCAAGGTTAGATGCTTTCAAGTAATATTTAGATACTATGCTGGAGAATGTAGAAGAGCGTTTCCATCCTTCCTTTTTCTTTTTTTATAAGACAATTATCTCATAATTACTAATCATACAATTTCTTTCCTGAATAACCTCAAATAAAAAATGCTAGAGTTGTGAATTGTTTAGCCTTTTCACTCAAATAGTCCAGGCAGCTAGGATGACACTGATAAGGATACACAGGCTCAAATAGAAAAAAAATAGTAAAATCTCACTATTAAAAATAAGGGGAGAGACCCATTCTTCACCATTTTCCATTTAGTATATTTAATTTAGATTATGGGTAAATTAAGTTCTTCTTGTCACTGAGACAAATGTGAATCTGTATAAAAGAGAAATGAGCTTCCTCTACAGTTTCATTTCTGTGAACATCTTTCTGTAGAAACTCCACTGACTGTTCAGACCACAATATTTCAGACAGTGGAATCAGGCAAACTGGAGGAAGTTTTGTAAAGGAAAAATAAAATGAAGTAAGAAAAAGTAGGCCAAAGAACAGACAAGCTTTGAAACCTAGAAGTAGAGGGACTTCATGCTCTCTTCCTATGTTGTGCTCTCAGAAGCATGAGTAGGCATAGGTCCCCAAATCTGTACCTCTGTCTTTGTTTGCTTGTTTCTCATCCAATATGAATTTCAGCTACACCAGTCCTCATTTCTATTAGTGTTAGAGACAGCAATTTCTTGAGATTTATAATCAATTATGTTGCAGTAAATATAATTTTAATACGAATAATAGATCTCAGTGCATTGTTTGCACATATAATTCTCAGAATTAAAATGCTTCACATTGGCATTTCATCCAAATTTATTATCAGATTTTATTTAGTTGTATTGGCTTGTAAGTAAGCAGGTTAAATCCATACTCTTGTTTCTCACATAAAATAAAAGAAATTACTTAATGCTTTCTTGTTGACTAATTTTCTTATACTGTAAATATTTTATAAACAAGTTGGATTGATTTATTTATGATACAACTAAACTTTATTTCCGGAAATATACAGTGTTGCTGAACATAGCTAAATGGCCAAGCTTGTTTTCTATATATAGTTTTAAAAATAGAATGCATTTCCAAATAAATGTTCAATATTAATAAATTATACTTCTGAGCACCTTTGTCAAAAACTTTATGTACAATTATTTCAAAAATATCCAAGCTCACTAACCAACAGTCTAACGGATTAATTAATTTCTGGCATTATAAATTCAGTTACTCAGTAAAATATATGTATGTTAAGGAAATAAGATGGTTTAACATTGGAAAGTCGTTAAAAATGCCAAAAACTTATAAGTCAGCAATGAGTGCTGAAATACATGCAAGTGAGATTAAAGCTAGGAAAGAAAAAAGGAAAGAAGATGATATGGCGGGAACCTAGGGATTTGGACAAAAGGTCATTGGAACTACATTTAGGTCCTAGACACCTGAGAAAAAGACGAAGCTTCTCAATATGTTATGGGAAGCAGAGGATAAGGAGAGAGTTGAAAATCTAGAAGACATCTGCCTAGAAAATAATTGTCATATTTAAAATGAAGTGATATTGCAATGGTAACCCTTGCAGAAACAAAAAATGAACAAAAAGAAATGGACTATTTGCCTCTCCTCTTCTAATAGCTAAGTTCTCCCATTTTCAATGAAGACACTCATCTACAGAGTTCTGGATAACTGTTGGCATTTAAATGTGTTGATTTGGGGGTAACAGGCATTGGTTTAACTGGAAATGGATGTACCTTGCATGGTATTTGGTCACCAAAGGAATTTTCAAACTATATCCTCAAAATAGTTTTTTTCTTCACATTTTTAAGCTGGATTTCCTTAATTCTGACTGTTCCTTAACCTGCGTAGAATCACCTGGATGAATTCAAAATCTGAGATTGGTTGGAAAGGTTATTTTTTTCAACCAAGGAGATTAGGAAAATATAAAAAAAAAAGAGTAAGGTGTGTGAATACAATACAGCATGTGTAGGCATTTAGGATAGAAAACCTGCCATGGTATGACAGTCTCACTAAAATCAAGGGCTGAATTTTTCAAAAATCTCATGAGAGTGAAAACATTTATTGCTATACCCTGCTCATGAGCATGCAATTCTTTTGAGCCCTTATTTAGACCAAGAATTCTGATTCAAAATACCATCATATTTTGAATGTGGTCTGTTTTAAGTCACTAAATTTGTGATGACTTATAGGGGAAGCAATAGAAAACAATATAATGACATCTTTGAACATATTCTTTGATGTTTACACAGTTATTTCTGATTCAAAATATCAGTGCCTAGTCCAGTTGTAATCAGAGGCTGTCTGGCAGCTAGTAGAGCAGAAACAGAGATCCAGAGTCAAACCTCAGTCATGGAGAGGGCCTAAATGGAGGTCTCCATTGGGTCCCTTCCTTTGGAGATCAGAGAACCCCCAAAAAAGGACAGAGGAGGTGTTGGGAAACCCAGAGGGGTTGCAGACACCAAAAGTAGAGGACCCACAGAATCAACTAAGCAGGTCTCAGGGGCACTCAGAGAGATTAAAGTGGCAAGTATGGGGCTTACAGTGTGTCTATACTAGATCCTCTGTATTGCTGGTTGTTGGCTTGTTTTTTTTTTTTTTTTTGTGGGAAGTCTTAACAGTGCAAGTCAAGTCAGGGGTGTCTCTGATTATTTTCACTGATCCTGGATCACTCTTCCTCCGGCTGGGTTGTCTCTCCCAACCTTGATAAGAAGGTTTGTGCCTAGTCTTATTTTGTCTTGTTATCTCGGCAGGCAGTTCAATTAGTTTCCCAGGGAGTCCTACTGTATTCTGGGGTTATATGTCAGGGGAGAGGATCTGAGAGGGAGAGGATGTAAAGAAGACCACGAGGAGTGGATGGAGCAGATGTTACAATTGAGATATATTGCATGAGAGAACAATAAATAAAAATTTCAGTTTTTCTTCAGTTTTTCAAGAAATATTTATATCACACATAACCCAGTGATCCTCAAGAATGAGTACATCATTCTTAAACTTAAGTACTAATTACAATTTATTCTCAGAAACTTAAATTTTCTTATAATTTATTCTTATAAATTTCATTACTATCTGATTGAAACATTGCATTCATACTGTAAAGGGGTTTCAACTATTTTATGAATCCTGTTTTCTGTTCATATGTGTGTGTGTGCGTGTGTGTGTGTTGGTTAAAAAATATTAGAGTGATTATTTTGTGCAATTAAACACCTAATTAACATGTCTTATTTTGTCTAATGAGAAAGGTAGAGCAAAACCTTGGTGGCAACAGTTTAGAATTGTTTCTCATAGTACAAATAGGCTGTTTGGAATAATGGTCCTTTTCCTTGTCTTAATATGCACAAACGTTAAACCTTATAAAATTATACCTGCTGGATTGCTACCATCTATAATATTATGTCCTGATAAAATTCCTTTGAAAAATAATTAGTTACCTTTGCAAATAGTTAAATGCAGGAAATCTCAGCACTAAGATATGCTTCATACACACACACACACACACACACACACACACACACACACACACACACAC
>CAJQZJ010034276.1:229056-250300 GCA_907164525.1 Lophiomys imhausi | reverse complement strand
CACACACACACACACACACACACACACACACACACACACACACACACGTCTTACTCAACTTTATAGTAGTCAATATCCTATAAGGAGAACTCCTGTTATGTTCTGAATAATTAAACTGGATTTGAATCTACTCATGTAGGTTCCCTATATAAATATTAATTATTGTTTTTGGAATTTCATGCTATATTCTGCATGAAAAAGTAGTCAACTGTTCCATCATTGAAGAGAAATATGGTTACCTATAGTATGTGGGTAATTTCTCAAAATGAAAATATTCCCTCCGAGGTATTGGACAAGACTACGAGACTCAGGAGGTAAACAAAAGGTTACATGTCTGAAAGAATGGAAACTTGGAAGACTCCCGGGTAGTAGAATAAGGAGGAACAGCTGTTAGGGAAGGAGACTGACCATCTAAACTGCTGACAGATGAGATAGTTTGAACATTGAGCTGCTTGCAAGTGCACAGAAAGCTCCAGTTTTGCAGATTTCATGCGTCACCTCATGTGGTGAGATGTGCTTTCCACCGATGTAACTGCTTTGCATTCATCCCTCTCCTTGTAACTAAACTCTCTCCCACACTCCTGTTAATAAAGCCCTCAAAAGTCATTGGTTCAAAAAGCTGCCTTTATTGCAATGGTATGTTGATCTGATATGAGCAGGAGTTCCCTTTCTCAGGTGAGCAGACATGGGTGTTGCTTCTCCACAACAAAAAGGCTGCGATATAACAACCTGTCACTTCAATTCTTTAAGTGTTATTGTATACACAAGGTTAGAATTATGAAAAAAGTTATTTTAAAAGTATAAAATTAAAATTGAATGTATGCCTTTATACAGAGGGGTTGCAAAACATTTATACAATATCCATGACCTGGAACTCAATCAAAATAGAAAAATATTTTTGCAAAATGTTAGTTCTAATTTATTAGTTCAGAGTACACTTTTACCAAAAAAGTTAAAACTCTTAAATGGAATCCTAAAATTTAGAAAGGTTTTTAGCTTGCTTTTTTGTTGTTGTTGTTTTGGTATTGGAATTTTCATTTTAAATGATGAATTACTTTCTATGATTTCAATATATGATTTTTTCAACATTTGTTTATATCCTGTTCACGTTATATCCTGATCACAGTCCCTTCTCTCTTCCCTCCCAGTCCCACTCTCCTACTCTTTTCTCTCTCTCTCCCCTTCCCCATCCTTCTCCTCAGCTGAGGTGGGCACTGCCATATCCACCCCTCTCAGTTCTTCACTCACATGAGGCCCCACATGGCAGCCCAACTAGGGTATGTTGTCCCACTAACAGACAACAGAGTCCATGACTGAGATCCCATCCCCCATTTACTAAGCGATCTGTATGAAGACCTGGTTGCCAACCAACTATATATGTACATGGGTTTCTAGGTCCAGTTAAAGCCTCTTTCTTCTTTTGGTTAGTGTTTCAGTCTCTGTAAGCCTCTATGGACCTAGGTTGGTTTGTTCTGTTGATTTCCATATTGTTCTCATTCCCTCCAGGTCTCTCTGTTCCTCCTCCCTCTCCTAAATAAGACTCCCAGAGCTCCACCTAATGTTTGACTCTGTCTCTGAATCTGTTTTGATCCACTGCTGGGTAGACTTTCTAGTAGGATAGTTATTCTATGTTCCTGTTCTTCTGAGTTGTAGGATAGTTATCCTGTACTACATGGCTAAAATAAAGTTAAAAGTATTTACATGCCATCTGTATCTTTCTGGGTCTAAGTTAACACACCCTGGATGAGTTTTTCTAGTTCCATCAATTTGGTTACAAATTGCATGATTTCCTTGTTTCTGATAGCTGAGTAAAATTCCAGTGTTTTGATCATATCTTTCAATAAAAAAAAACTATTTTATGGAATGCTTCACAAATTGTGAGCACTTCTGAGGGATAAATACTCTTTTATATATGGCTAAGGCTAATCAAATATTTTTAAATCCAAGGGGTAAAATGTTTAGTAATTAAGTTTACTTTCCAAAAGCAGATATTACATGCTATTTTAACTCATCTTGTCTGCCAAGACTTCTATACCTTTCAAACCTGAAATGAATGGATAATTTTATACCTGTAAACTTTTGTCCCATAAGAACTAACATGGGGTAACTCAGACCCAGAAAGAAAAACATAACAGGATCCTGGCATGACTGCAATCAGAGACGCTTCCTCCAGCAACTGATGGAAACAGATGCAGAGATCCATAGGCAAACATTAAGCAGAGCTTGGGAAATGCTGTGGAAGAGGGGAAGGAAATATTGAATGAGCCAAAGGGATCAAAGACACAATAAGAAAACCCACATAATCAACTAACCTGGGTCCATAGGGGCTCATAGAGACTGAACTGCCAACCAAACAGCAAGAATAGGATTGACTTAAGCCCTCTGCATATGTGTGAAGTTGTGTAGCTGGATCATCATGTAGGGCTCCCAAACAAGGAGCAGGACATGTCTCTGATTACATTGCCTGTCTTCAGATCCTTATCCCCTAACTCGGCTGCCTCACCTAACCTCAACAGAAGAAGATACACATAGACTTACTGCAACTTGGAAAAAAAAAAAGAATTAAATAAGACAAAAACTTGTTATTTCTAGGAGCTCACAGATTCACAGATTTAATCTCAAAATGAATTGTGATTTTCCTGTAGTATTACGACATTTCATCATTTTTAAATGACACGATTTTAATAGCCAGAAATAAAATTATATATTTTTCTGTCCTTAAGTGCAAACATACCCATACCATTGGATAAATTCTTAGGCTGATCATATGAGAAACAATTCATATTGAGGCTATTTAAGAAAAGGCACTGAAACCCTTGTAAAGAATAAGATAAAATTATTTTATTAATTTTTCTCTATACTTACTTAAAATTTATATTTATAGATGGGCGTGATGATATCCCCCTGTTATCCTAACAGTTAGGAATTAGAAATTACAAGCCAATGTATGTTGCATAGCAATAATGTGTAAAAAACATCTGCAGCAAGGATGCCACATATCTGTTACCCCATGGGAGGAGAGGCAAGCAGATGTCTGTGAGTCCTAAGCCAACATGGTCAATCTAATGATTTCTAATGCAGCAAGACCTACACAGTAATGTCCTGTCTCAAAAAACAGTAGACACATACATATTTTATATTATCAATGTTCTCTTTCATGTAAAACAAATGACATGTGTTTTTCATTTTAATTGTTATGAAAATGTTTAAATTAGTCAAAATGGTAAATAGAATAAAGAAAATAAAATATATTTTCTGTTACTTTACTTGGAGTGAAGATGCTGACTAAATGGCCAATGTTGACTGGATAAGCCTTATTTAACTACCTATGATATAAAGTCCCCTTTTTCTTAGTTAAGTAAACAAAGTGTCACTTGTTGGAAATTGTGTTAAATATACTCTTAGATAATTTATAAACACATCATCATATATACTAATGCATAATGAAAACATGTGGTTTAGTAGTTTCAAACTTCTCTTAGGAGTCTTTAGACTTCTTGCTACCTGTGACCATGGAATAAATTGGAGATTCCTCAATTGCTTTATTTGCTTTAAAGATCTAGTACTCATATTACTGCATCACATGGAGAAAGTTTTTAAAAAATTCATTTCCACAGACTGAGACATTTTAAACACCCATTTAACAACAACAAAATAATATATACTGGAAGGTACTTGAAGGCCATGCTAGAGCATAAGAACAGAAATATTTTCTTACGTTTATTGACACTATAAGTTTTAGTTTTCAAGTTTTCATTGCTTTAACAACAGTGGCATGTACAATTAGTTTCAAATTTCATTTTATTCACTGGAGAATTGTTTTCATTCTTCTTATATTTATGTACTCATTATAATAATTAACACTATATGCACACATTTATATATATATAATTTATAAATATACATATATAAATATATATGTATATATGTTAGTTTACACAGCTTTGATTATTCACAACATTAACCCCAAAATACACCTTTTTCTCATGTAATACACAGATTGGAATTGCAAGGATTGGAGTGATCAAGAGCATCTAACTCAGAACTATAATGTGATGCCCAGCCAATTTTGTGAATAATGATAAGAACACTAGGATTAGATCAAGAGTGACTATGTGAGGTGTTTTACCATTCTTGATCAAGTTGTGATCTTCTGAATCATTTTCTCCTTCTTGACACTTCCAGGTAACTCCAGAGTTCTGTTTAGGCCCATGACAATTTAGTTCTTATAAAATGGTGGCACATGCCTCTATATTCTAAGCAGATAGTGCTAGCTTTTTTCTTTATTTTTTATTTCTTCAAGTTACATCTCAATCGCAGTCCCCTCCCTATTACCACCTCCAGTGCCACCCTCCCACCCTCAAAACCCATTCTCTTCCCTTTTTTTTTTTTTTTAGTTTAAGGTATATCTTATTTCCCCCTACAGTTTCCCCTTTCAGTCCAACAAAAGGCTCTTTCTCATATAATAAGTTTATTTTATTCATAAAAGTTCTAACTTTAGTAGTTGTTTAGAAAAGACATTTTAAGTTTTCATTGTTGAATAAGTCTTTTGGTATCAATTGATTTTCTGATTTCAACAAAAACAAACTTGAAAAGTATATATCATCATAAACTGTTGGCCATAGTCACTTTACAGCCAGCCATGTAATAGACAAAATATTATATCAGGGTACTTGGCCATGAAATAATAAAAAATAAAATCCAGTGATTAATCAATTGCATAGTGATTATTGAATAGTGACATACTACAAACTATACAACAAGCACATAAGACATCTTTAAGAAGTGGGAACTTCATTCCAATTCATTTTGTACTGAAAGCCAAAGAGTTTACATGCATAATTTTGCTAAAAGCAAAATCACACACACACACACACATACGCATATACATACATACATATATATATATATATATATATATATTAACTGAAACAATATAATTCCCTTTCAGAACTCAAAATCAAACAGAAAATTTCTATTTGGTATGGAACTTAACTGTTAACTGGTTTGCAAAGTAATACTCATGTCAGCAAAGTCAGAGTCCACTGGATTGACATGAAGTGGGGGAAATAAATTTAATCTAGCCATTTGGCCCACAGATCAAAAGGACAGAGGGAAGACATTTAGGAATAAACTTAGTAAATATGAGATATTAGAATATGGATGAAATCAAGCAACCCAGCCAATTTTGTGAATAATGATAAGAACACTAGGATTAGATCAAGAGTGACTATGTGAGGTGTTTTACCATTCTTGATCAAGTTGTGATCTTCTGAATCATTTTCTCCTCCTTGACACTTCCAGGTAACTCCAGAGTTCTGTTTAGGCGCATGACAATTTAGTTCTTATAAAATGGTGGCACCTGCCTCTATATTCTAAGCAGATAGTGCTAGCTTTTTTCTTTATTTTTTATTTCTTCAAGTTACATCTCAATCGCAGTCCCCTCCCTATTACCACCTCCAGTGCCACCCTCCCACCCTCAAACCCCATTCGTTCCCTTTTTTTTTTTTAGTTTAAGGTATATCTTATTTCCCCCTACAGTTTCCCCTTTCAGCCCAACAAAAGGCTCTTTGTCATATAATAATAAATAAAACATAAAACAACAGAGGTAATTAGGCCACAACTATGAGGGTTATATGGCTTAGCGTACATTCCCAATGTCCAGTCCATATGTATTTGGCACCTGAGTTTAACATTCTACTATCTACCAATCTCCATGAGTTTAAAGTTCTATATCTAACTCAACATTCATACTAACTTGCAACACAATTTTAAAAGCATCTTCTTAGATATATAGCACTCTCTTGACTCTTAAACAACTCAAAATTTAATTAGGAAACTCTAGCTATCTATTCTTCAACCACCTCAGAGACCTGAGAGGGATAACTATATCTGATTTTATAGGAAGTACAGGGCTTGCAGCTTCCAAAACTAAAAAATGACATACCAGTGGCTGCTTGGACAGTTCCCATTTTCTCTCCATATATTACAGCATCGATCTTCAGTCATTTGGCCCCGTTTCTCTGACGGACATTGATTGTAGAGCAGGGGTTATGAAGGACTTGCCTACCTGTCATGTCCGCCTCGACCAGCAAGGACGACGCAACTCGCAAAAGCTCTTCTCAAGCAGTTTATTCAGGTCCCTTGGAAACAGTCTTCCGAATCCTTGCTTGTGTCTCTGCTTCTCTGCTTGTGTCTCTGCTTCTCCTCCCCCAAGCCCTTATATGCCTACTCAAACCCAATCAGATCATGCCACCTAGCGATCCAAGATAGGCTCACAAAAGGAGGAAGCACACTGGGCTAGGCAGCTGCTACCAACTAAGGCTTGTTTACAGCTAAGCTTCAGCTTTCTGGCAATAAGCCAGGCGCCATCTTAGGGTTGCGGCTCACCACAGATCCCCCTTTTTGTTTTAAAATGCAACAGGCAAGGGTAGAGGTCTGATCTCTGATATGCATGTAAAGGACATTGTAATGACTCCATGCCCAGTAGCCAACCAGGCTGGTGCCATACCCGTCCAGTATCTTTTTCTCAGAGATGGGAAACTAGGATACCAACCCATATGCAATCAAACATGCCCTTCTTGAAGTCGCTAGAAGCTGACCCCAAGTGCAGTGCTTAGCCTCGCATCCTGATCGTGATGATAGCTTAGTCCTTTAGGACAGTCAACCAAGCTTGTGGCTGTCTAACCTCCAAGGCAGCAAAGGCTTGCACCAGCATGGCATTACTTCTCCTCTGTGAAGTCCTCATCTTACAGATACACCATAGGGCAATGAAACTGACTAGGAAGAGCATGCCTCCTAGGGCACCTATTCCCGCCCATTCCTTCAGATGATTCATGGCTTGGAGGATCCATGTTGACAGTCCTTCAGCAACAGAGATATCAACCCGGGGGAATTCACATGCACGATTGCAATTCTCAGATTCTGCATCAGCTTATCAAACTCGCCAGACTAATTTCCTGTAAGATAATGAGAGAGTTGCTTAGACAAATTTGCAGCTACAGTATAATTTTGATATGGCACAGAGGTCACACACAAACCAGTCATTTTCCACTCACAGTCAATCTGGGCCACCTGCCACAATCAACCAAGGCCATGGCTACATTGGCTGACAAATTATTCAAGGCAGCGGCAGTCTGCACCGGAGAATGCATAGCAATGGCAGCTGTGGTAGCTCCCACAGCAGCAAGACTAACCGCAGTAACAATGGCAGCAGTAATTCCAAAATCTCTTTTTGCTCTAAAAAGGGTCATAGCACTGGGGCTTTCTACAGAGGATTCAAAGGTTAGTGAAGTATTCCACCAAAAGGATGCTTTTCCTATAGCCCCTCCTCCAATCATAGCCATTGGGGAGATATCTGTGCAAGTATCAAAAGGATTAGAACCTCCTTGCTGAGCAGGATTTTGATAGGTCCAATTATATCCCGGAAAGGTTGCATTAGGAAACGTGCTAATTCTAGGAGAAAACATGAAATAGTCCTTCACTGCCCAAGTGACTCCACGACCCTAACAATCAGTCCATGGTCTAAGAGACTCATCTCTCTGACCCCACAGAATGGAGCCCACCTAGGCTGAAGGGGAATAGTACCATTCTCCCTTGATATAGCTGTAGGCCACCTCCCTGTAATCCAAGTACCACTGTGTTCAAAAGTGCCAGGGAGAGCGTCCTCAGTGCCTACCTTCTCTATAACACCCACTCCTTCGTGCGTAATAATAATGCCAGTGTACCTAATAAGGGGATCAAACCAAGCTGTAGCTTGATTATAGAGCAAAATACAACCACTTTTCTCACTAATATTCAGCATAATCTGAAAGCATAAACTCCCTTCTAAATCAAAACTAACATTTTCCTTAACAGGAATGATTTCCAAGCTCTGGTTGTGATTAAATTGATTTGCTCAAACACCTGAGCTGGATACCCAGTTTGTTGTTGAGCATATCGACCTTGCCCAAGAAGCATGTCCACATCCCAGGCTGGGTTTCCTGCTGCACGATTAGCAGCAGCTTGTTCATTAGCAAACTCAATCAAGAAAGCCTTCCAATCTAAATACTGCCCAGAGGACAGGCAGGCACGTGCCAAGCTCATCCAGTCACTAGGAGTCATGCAATAACGACTAAGAGCTTCCACCTGAGCTACAGTGAAAGCAGCATTAATCCCATAAGTGCAGACAGACTCAGTGAGTGCTTTAATTACCTTAAAATCGAGAAGTTCATGATAACGATTTCCCCCTCCATCCTGAAAGACAGGGTAGTATAGTTCATGTCTCACTTCCCTCCAGACATTTGGACAGAATGACCGTCCACTAGGACCACTCGGAGGGAAGTTTCATTATATGAAGGCGGCGCCAACACAGGCGGCCCCGGATCTGAGGGCTCTATCCGGGTGCAGTCAGAACTCTTCCTCAAAGATGACTTCTCCATTTTCTTTGTTAACATTTTAAGTTCCTCTTTAGACTCTGAGCTATCCTCTTCCAAAGTATCTTTCCCAGATTTGACCGAGCGCTCCTCTTTTAACTGTTCTAATGCGTTTTGTCCTTTTTCCACGGCCTTGCAATATCTCTGATCTCCTAAACAACTCCGAACAAGTCTCCAAATAGGCTGTGCTCCTGCCTGCAATGTACCTTGCTCCCAGGCAAAATCCAAGTCCCTGCCTAATTTGTCCCAGCAGGATACCGTAAGATTCCCGGACACCGCAAACCACGGAGCCACGGAGTCGCATTCATTCAAAAATCTCTCTAGGGTTGACTTCTTAAGTTTCAATTTCCTAGCTAAAAGTAGCTCCTGAAGAGCCAGAAAAATTAGATATGACTGAGATGATCCCATGATTAAAATATTACTTTCGGTTCGCAATTTCCTGCGAAATTTTAGCTTTAGTTCGCAACTTCCCGCGAAACTTTACCTTTTGTTCGCTATTTCCGTGAAACTTTGTTGTCCCAATTTACCCCGGGAACTTACCAGTGCACTGACCCTGACTGCAGGAGTTCTGAGTCTTTTCTGGTTCCCCGTACGGGCCACCACTTGTCGCGTCCCCCTCGACCAGCAAGGACAACACAACTCACAAAAGCTCTTCTCAAGCAGTTTATTCAGGTCCCTTGAAAACAGTCTTCTGAATCCTTGCTTGTGTCTCTGCTTCTCTGCTTGTGTCTCTGCTTCTCCTCCCCCAAGCCCTTATATGCCTACTCATACCCAATCAGATCATGTCACCTAGGGATCCAAGATAGGCTCACAAAAGGAGGAAGCACACCGGGCTAGGCAGCTGCTACCAACTAAGGCTTGTTTACAGCTAAGCTTGAGCTTTCTGGCAATAAGCCAGGCGCCATCTTAGGGTTGCAGCTCACCACACCTACACTGTCTTGGCAGAGCTAGGCTGTCAACTTACCTGCTTCCAGATTTTGTCCTTTTTGGACAGTATTCTGTCTACAGTTGGAGCAAAGTGCTTTTCCTACCAAGAGATAGGCTTGCAACTAATTCAATCATCTCCCACTGGAGATTCTTCGATGCTCATCCATCTTCTACTTGGGGTAGAATAGGGGGTGCTGTCAGGAGTTGATATGGCTTGATATAAAAAAATCTAAAGGTACGAAAACATCTTTGAATGCCATATTCTGCAGATCTCTTGAGGTTTTTGAAGAGGCCTTATCTATCTCTTATATTAGGGTAAGCAGATGTTACTTGTCTCTTAGCAGCTTTATTTCTGATTAGCTTAGAGAATAACTATAATAGGCTGTCATAGCACATAATAAAATGACCGGCTTGCATAACTATTAGTTTGCATTTCTTAATTATCCTAAACAGTTTATGACAATTAGTAGTAAAAGGCCGAAACATCACATTTCATTTTTTTTCTTTACCTCCTAACCCTTTCATCCCATTTCTCTGGGATGGGGTGTCCTTATACAACAGTCCCTCATCTCAGTTGAGAGGTCGTATGAGGGCCAAGAGCCTCCTCATTCATTGGGGGTCTACGAGGCAGTACCACCAGTGAAAAGTGTCTCATTGCCCGGGAGAGAGAACTAAAAAACAAACAAACAAATAAGCAGATTAATAGATAAAAAAGAATAAAAAAATATAAAAATATATAAAAAATAAATAAAAAATAAAAAGTCTATGTCCAACTTCCCCTTGGTGTATTAGATGTAGTATCGATACCTCCTGCTATACAGCTAAAATCCTACTCTAAGTGAGTAGATGCCATATGCATCCTTCTGAGTCTGGCTTAGCTCACTCAGGAGGAGCTTTTCTGGTTCCATCCATTTGGCTGCAAATTGCATAATTTCATTGTTCCTGATAGCTGAATAATATTCCATTGTGTAGATGTACCACCGTTTTTTAACCCATTCTTTGGTTGAGGGACATCTGGGTTGTTTCCAGTTTCTTGCTATTACAAATATGGCTGCTATAAACATAGATGAGGAAACTTCTTTATGATTCCGTGAAGAGGCATTTGGGTGTATACCCAGAAGTGGTATGGCTGGGTCCTGAGGCAGAGCTATTCCACATTTTCTAAGATATCGCCAGACTGACCTCCATAGTGGTTGCACAAGCCTGCACTCCCACCAGCAATGGAGGCGGGTACCCCTTACTCCACACCCTCGCCAGCATGTGCTGTCATTTGAGCTTTTGATCTTAGCCATTCTGACAGGTGTGAGATGGAATCTCAGAGTCATCTTGAGTTGCATTTCTCTGATGATTAAGGATGTTGAGCATTTCTTCAAGTGTCTCTCAGCAATTAGGGATTCCTCCTTTGTGAATTCTCGATTTGGCTGTCCCCCATTTTTTGATTGGATTATATGGTTTCTTGGCATTTAATTTCGTGAGTTCTTTGTAGATTTTGGATATTAGCCCTCTGTCAGATGTGGGGTTGGTGAAGATTTTCTCCCAGTCTATAGGCTGCCGTTTTGTTTGAATGACAGTGTCTTTTGCCTTACAGAAGCTTTTCAGTTTCATGAGGTACCATTTATTGATTATTGATCTCATGTCCTGAGCTGTTGGTGTTCTGTTCAGGAAGTTGTCACCTGTGCCAATGAGTTCAAAGGTTTTTCCCACTTTGTCTTCCAGTAGATTTAGTGTGAACGGCCTTATGTTAAGGTCTTTGAACCACTTGGACTTAAGTTTTGTACAAGGTGATAAGTATGGGTCTAACTTCATTCTTTTACAAGTGGACATCCAGTTGGACCAGCACCATTTGTTGAAGATGCTGTCCTTCTTCCATTGTGCCGTTTTGGATTCTTTGTCAATAACTACGTGGCCAAAAGTGTGTGGATCTATTTCTGGATCTTCAATTCGATTCCATTGATCTACTGGTCTGTTTCTATACTAATACCATGCTGTTTTTACAACTATTGCTCTGTAGTACAGCTTGAAATCTGCGATGGTGATACCTCCAGATGATTTTTATTGTACAGGATTGATTTAGCTATTCTGGGCTTTTTGTTGTTCCATATGAAATTGAGAATAGCTCTTTCCAAATCTATAAAAAATTGTGTTGGTATTTTGATAGGAATTGCATTAAATCTATATATTGCTTTTGGTAGGATGGCCATTTTTATTATGTTGATCCTACCTATCCATGAGGGTGAGAGATCTTTCCATCTTCTAAAGGCCTCTTCCATTCCGTTCTTCAAGGGCTTGAAATTTTTGTTGTACAGGTCCTTTACTTGCTTGGTTAGAGTTACCCCCAGGTATTTTATGTTGTTTGTGGCTATTGTGAAGGCGATTGTTTCCCTTATTTCTTTCTCAGCCCATTTGTTTGTTGTATAAAGAAGGGCTTCTGATTTTTTTTTTTTTTTTTGGTTTTTCGAGACAGGGGTTCTCTATATAACAACTCTGGCTGTCCTAGACTCACATTGTAGACCAGGCTGGCCTCTAACTCACAGAGATCCGCCTACCTCTACCTCCCAAGTGCTGGGATTAAAGGCGTGCGCCACCAACACGCGGCTGGCTTCTGATTTTTTTGAATTAATTTTGTATCCAGCCACTTTGCTGAAGGTGTTTTATCAGCTGTAAGAGCTCTCTGGTGGAATTATTGGAGTCGCTTATGTATACTATCATATCATCTGCAAATAGAGATAATTTGACTTCTTCGTTTCCATGTTTTTCCCCTTGATCTCCTTTAGTTTTCTTATTGCTCTAGCAAGAACTTCAAGTACTATATAGAAGAGATATGGTGAAAGTGGACATCTTTGACTTGTCCCTGATTTTAGAGGAAATGCTTCAAGTTTCTCTCCATTTAATTTGATGTTGGCCACTGGCCTGCTGTATATTGCCTTTATTATTTCTAGGTACAGCCCTTGTATGCCCGTTCTCTCCAGAACTTTTAGCATGAAGGGGTGTTGGATTTTGTCAAATGCTTTTTCTGCATCTAGCGAGATTATCATGTGTTTTTTTTTTCTTTCATCTTATATATATGGTAAATGACGTTGATAGCTTTTCATATGTTGAACCATCCCTGCATTCCTAGGATGAAGCCTATTTGATCATGGTGTATGATACTTTTTATGTGTTCTTGAATTCGGTTTGCTAGTATTTTATTAAGTATTTTTTTCATCTATGTTCATGGGGGAGATTGGTCTGAAGTTCTCTTTCTTTGTTGGGTCTTTGTGTGGTTTAGGAATCAGGGTGACTGTGGCCTCATAGAATGAGTTTGGCAATGTTCTTACAGATTTGATTTTGAGAAAGAGTTTGAAAAGTATTGGTGTTAACTCCTCTTTGAACTTGCGGTAGAATACTGTGCTAAAGCCATCTGGCCCTGGGCTTTTTTTGGTTGGGAGTTTTTTAATGACTGTTTCTATTTCCTTAGGGCTTATAGGGCTGTTTAATCTGTTCATCTGATCCTGATTTAGCTTTCGTAGGTGGAATCTATCAAGAAAATTGTCCATTTCACTTAAGTTTTCAAATTTAGTGGAGTATAGATTTTTAAAGTAGGATCCAAATATTCTCTGGATTTCCTCAATGTCTGTTGTTATTTCTCCTTTTTCATTTCTGATTTTGTTGATTTGGGTTTTCTCCCTATGTATTTTAGTTAATTTGGCTAAGGGTCTGTCTATTTTGTTGATTTTCTCGAAGAACCAACTCTTGGTTTCATTGATTCTTTGTATAGTTCTTTTTGTTTCTAAGTTGTTGATTTCAGTCCTAAGTTTGATGATCTCCTGCCTTCTGCTCCTCTTGGGAGTGCTTGCTTCTTTTTTTTTCCAATTGGCCCAGTTTAGCTGTTAATTCGCTAATATGAGCTGTCACAGTTTTCTTTTTGAAGGCACTTAGTGCTATGAACTTTCCTTGTAGCACAGCTTTCATTGTGTCCTATAGTTTTGGGTATGTTGTGTCTTCATTTTCGTTGGATTTTAAGACGTCTTGATTTCCTTCCTTATTTCTTCCCTGACCCAGTGGTCCTCTAGTAAAGAGTTGTTCAGTTTCCATGTGTGTGTAGACTTTCTGTTGATTCTTTTGCTATTGAAGTCCAGCTTTATTCCATGGTGGTATGATAAGATACAAGGGTTTATTTCAATTTTCTTGTATCTTTTGAGGCTATCTTTGTGTCCAACTATATGTTTGATTTTGGAGAATGTTCCATGAGGTGCTGAGGTGAAGGTGTATTCTTTTGTGTTTGGGTGAAACGTTCTGTAGATATCTGTTAGGTCCATTTGGTTCATGATCTCTGTATTACTCATTATTTCTCTGTTTGGCTTCTGTCTTGATGATTTGTTGATTATTGTGAGTGGGGTGTTGAAGTCTCCTACTACTAAAGTGTTGGAATCGATGTGTGATTTAAGTTTTAGAATCGTTTCTTTTACAAATGTAGGTGCATTTGTATTGGGGCATAGATGTTCAATATTGAGATGTCAACTTGATGGATAGTTCCCTTAACGAGTATGTAATGCCGTTCTCTGTCTTTTTTTTATTAACTTCAATTGGAAGTCTATTTTGTTTGATATTAGGGTGGCTACTCCACTTGTTTCCTGGGTCCATTTGCTTGGAAAATCTTTTCCCATCCCTTTACTCCGAGATAGTGTTTATCTTCAATAGTGAGATGTGTTTCTTGTATACAGCAAAAAGATGGGTCTTTTTTACGGATCCAGTCTGTAAGTCTGTGTCTTTTTATTGGTGAGTTGAGTCCATTCATTGATCTTGATGGATATTAATGACCAGGGGTTGTTATTTCCCATTATTTTGGTATAGCTGGTCGTCTTGTGTTTCTTTTTGTTTAGTTGCTGAGGAGGTTTCTATTTCCTCTGTTTTCTTGGGAGTAGTTATCGTCTCTGTGTTGGAATTTTCCTTCTAGGATCTTCTGTAGGGCTGGGTTTGTGGGGAGATATTGTTTGAATTTGATTTTTTCATGGAATATCTTGTTTTCTCCATCTATGTTGATAGAGAGTTTTGCTGGGAATAATAGTCTGGCTGGGCACCTATGTTCTCTCAGGGCTTGTAGGACATCCGTCCAGGGCCTTCTAGCTTTTAAAGTTTCTGAGGAGAAGTCAGGTGTGATTCTGATGGGTCTGCCATTGTATGTGACTTGGCCTTTTTCTCTTACAGCTTTTAATATCCTTTCTTTGTTCTCTACATTTGGAGTTTCTATTATTATGTGGCGAGAGGAGTTTCTTTTCTGATCTAATCTGTTTGGTGTTTTGTAAGCCTCTTGAATTTTTACTGGCATCTCTTTCTTTAGGTTTGGGAAGTTTTCTTGTGTGATATTTTTGAAGATATTTCCTGGACCATGGAGTCGGGAGTCTTCTCTTTCCTCTATGCCTATAATTCTTAGGATCCATCTTTTCATTGAGTCCTTGATTTCTTGGATATTGTGGGTGAGAGATTTTTTTTAGCTTTCTCATTTTCTTTGTATGTTGTATTGATTTCTTCCATCGAATCTTCCATGCCTGAGATCCTGTCTTCTATCTCTTGAATCCTACTTTTGGTACTCAAATCCATAGTTTCTGTTCTCTTCCCTTGATTCTCTATTTCCATTTTTAACTCTGACTGTGTTTTCTTTATTGTTTCCATTTCCATTTTCATTTCTTGAGTGATGTTATTTGTTTTGTACATTTCCTGCTCCAGTTTGCTTGTCTTTGCCTGGAAGTCTTCCATTGCCCTCTCTTTTTCTTGTTCAAGTTGACTCACCTTGTTCTGAATTTCTCTAATGGTGTTTTCCATCGCTTTCATATGTGCAATTGTGGCTTCTTTAAATTTCTTCATAGATATAAGTTTTTCTTGAAGGGACTCTATCACTTTCCATAATGTAGAATTGTCATCATTTTCATGTGTTTCAGCTGTGGTGAGGTGTTTCGGGCTGGATGCTGGATGGAATAGCTTTGCTTTCTTTTGTTGGAGTCATTTCACTCTGTTTTTTTTTTTTTTTTTTTTTTTGGTCTGGGGCCTCTGGCCATGTGGAATTTTTTAGCTGTCTTCTGGACTTGGATCCAAATGGGGCACTTTGGTGGAGGAGTTGAGTTGCTTTACTCCACCCTTACAAGGTGAGTCATTCAGCCCCACCTTCTAGGTGGAGACCTAACTAATCCAGGGGGTGGAGCTGTGTACAAGTATGCTCTGGTTTCTCCTCCGGAAGGGCCAGTACTAGTTAAAAAGTCCAATATACAACAGTTTCAAATACCTCACAGTTTGCCCGAGGTTGGCTCCTGTGGTGGGTAAATCTGCCTTTGCCCCCAGTAGCCTTGCTGCTCCCAGGCCTCGAAACTGGCCAGTGATATCACCTCAGTGGGTTGCAATCTGTAGTCTGAAGGCACTTTGCAGCCACGCTGCACTCACCTCCAAGGGTTGCAACCTGTCACCAGATAGCTGGATCATCCGTATGAGACCTGGGGGTGCCCAGCAGGGTGGGGATTATCTCTGCGTGGGATCTGAATCTGCCCACTGGATATTATATTGGAACTTACCAGGTGTGTTTCTCCTGGTAGGGGATGGGGGTATCCCAATTCCCTGATTCAGCGGCTTCCTTGTGTGTCCGAGAGTGGGACGGAGCATCCTGCCCAGGGATCCTCAGTGGTCTCTGGGTAGTTGGGTGAGATCTAGAGGGGTCGAGCCATTTGTACAGTGTCTTGCAAAACTCGCTGCCCTGTGACTGTTAACCCCGAGATCAAAATACGTTGGCAAAGGCTGCCGCCATCTTGGATCCCCCTCACAGTATCGTTTTTTCACTGTGGAGCTGCCCAAGTTTAAGAGTGACCTTAGTATACCGTACCATGTCTGTGACAGTCATCCCTTCCTGGAATGAAAAGTGACTGCAAGGTTTAAAGCTGTCACTGAAGAACTTCAGGGCCATTTTTCTGGCATCTGTTACCTGTAATTGTAAAAGTTACAGTAAAATGCCTTACTTAACTATTACTTGTTCCACCAAGCTCAAAACAGAATTCATCAACTAAAGGGTAACCAATCTTAGTGATTTTTTTAAAATGAATAACTAAGTGATTAATATTTCTATGTAGACCTTGTCACAAATCTGATGCCAAGTAAAGGAAACAATATAGAAAATAGTGACAGAAATTCCATGCTTTATCTGACTTTAAGTTAGGTCATAGAACAAGTGAAGAGTTGGAGTCATTCAGAAAATGAGCGTGTATTGCCTCCTATATACATGAGATTATGTATCAGCTAAAAATATTAAATGATGGTTCTCAAACATGTGTGTGTGCATGTGTACTATGATTACTTTCTATGATAATAAAACATATGATTTAAAAGGTGAAATGTCAAGAATTCAATCCTATCCAAGTTGAATAGCTGTAATTTTTTTACTTTTTAATTTTCTGTCAAGTGCTTGATTCAATGTGGAGAACTACATACCCATTGTCTTTTTTCAAAAATGCTTGGACCACTGTGTTTAGGAATATGTGTGTTCATGTCTAAAATTGCATCAAAAGTATCTTTAGAGCATATTTGAAAGATTTTGCATGAAGCACCTCTAATGTAGTTTTAAAAATATGTAGCTGTCATGAAGGGTTATTACATCACAAATCATGCGTTGGCCTATAGCTTCTGAAATCCCTAGATGCTGAGTGTCCTAGAAATTAAATTATATTTTTCTTCTTCTGCACTCTAAAGAATGTTGGCTGATCTTTAGGTTAAATCACTTTTTTGACCTCAAAGATCTCTCCAGAAGTATTCATATGGAACTTTCTACTCTAAGGTGACAAACTGTCTGAACTGTGAAAACTCATGAGGAAAACAAATCAGGAAAAGGCTTGGAAAATATACTTCTAGACTCCCATGAACTAGATTATCTTTCTAAATGATTGTTATTTGTTCATTTTGTTATTTATAAAAATGATTTACTTCTCTACCAAAATAAAATATCAGTAATTAGTAACATATTAATATATGGAAAGACAATTGCTTTTAGCATAATTAACAAACAGATTTGTTAAGAAGATGTGTCTTCTCAATAACCAAAGTTATTTCTCATATTTGGTGATTATAAATTTAAGTGCAGGTGATAATTGGGCTCTGCATTAGAGATTTCTATATCATTTCTACAAATACATTTGCTTAACAGACATGTTTGCATCTTATATATTGAACACTATTGAATCAAACCATTACAATAAGAGGTTTACTTATTTTAAAATGTAGAGCTCTTTTTAAAAAGTAATTATTTAATTTCATTTTATGTGTATGGATGCCTTCTCATAATATGTAACTCTTTGAATTATGTGTGTTCAGGGCCCATGGAGGCCATAGAGGACATCAGATCTTCTAGAACTGGAAGTATAGAATGTAGTGAACTTCCATGTGAATGCTGGGAATGGACCCTGGTCTTCTGATAGAGCAGTAAGTGCTCGCAACTGCTGAGCCATCTCAGCAGCCCAAGTTTTTTTTTTTTTTTTTTTTTAATTAAAGTGTCAAAACTTCTTCCAATTAATTTTAAGGAAAACAAGGAGAGAGATTTTATAAGATAGCTATTATGTCTTTGTTCTCTTAAAATATCCTTATTAGTTTACTTTCTGATGCTGCTAGTTACTTTTCTCTCTCTCTTTTTTTTTTTTTTTTTTTTTTTTTTTGGTTTTTTGAGACATGGTTTCTCTATGTAACAGCCCTGGCTGTCCTGGACTTGCTTTGTAGACCAGGCTGGCCTTGAACTCACAGAGATCCGCCTGCCTCTGACTCCCAAGTGCTGGGATTAAAGGCGTGCGCCACCACCGCCAGGCTACTTTTCTCTTTTTTATAGGCATAACTACAAAATGTAAAAGGAGAATGTGATTCTTCATTATATCATATATATATATTAAGAAAAAAAACAAAACAAAAATTCATATCTTTAAAGGAGATGGTTTACAGGATACAGAAATTTGTGATATAGATATTACTTAAATTTATAAAGGTAAGTATGTCTTCCAATATCTGTATGAAAATGGATGTACATTAAATATGTTATTAAAGGGGCTGGTATGATGGCTCCATTAGGTTATTTATTTGTGGTACAAGCATGAATTAAGATTCCTAGGGCAGGACACATACTTGAAGCATAGTGTGATTATATGCATCTGTAACCATAGCACTAAGAGGAGACTGGCAGGCAAAACATGGAGGCTCATAACCAGATGGTGAATGAACTCTAAGGTCAGTAACAGACCCTGTCTCAAAAACTTGAGGTTGACAATAATTGAGGAAAACCAGATATCAAAATTAGGCCTCAAGCCATCACAAGAAAATATACAGAATCAACTCACCTGGGTCTATAGGGACTTGCAGAGACTGACCTGCCACACAGAGAGCATGCATGGAGCTGATCTAGGCTTTATGTAAATATATAAGAGTTGTGTAGCTTGGTCTCTTTGTGGGATACTAATAACAGGAGCAGTGATTGTTTCTGACTTTGTGGTCTGCCTCTGGGAGCATTTTCCCCTCTTGGGTGATGCCTCTAGCCCCAATAGGAGAAGATGAACTTAGTCTTACTGCAACATGATGCACCAAGGCTAACTGGCCTCCCCTTTTTTTGATGAGAAAGGGAGGGTTAGTGGGCAGGGGAGGACTGTGAGGAGAAGGGGGAGAGGAAGCTGCAGTCAGTTATGTAAAGTAATTAATGCAGACAGTATACTTTGAGGATTAAAAGCCTGAATTTTGAAAAAAAAAAAAACATAGCAAAACATAGGCCTCAACAAACATGAACACACACACATACACATATTCACACACACACACACACACACACACACTCACACATCTAAACAAACATAAACACACATACACATACACATCATTAAAATAAACAGAATACACACACATATGTGCAAGATATGTGTATGTATGTATATATGTATGTATATACATATAAATCTTGGAAAACCTGAAGGTACCACTAATTCTATGTGTTTAATACAAGCTTTTAAATATGATTTTAACTGGTACTGACTACTAAACTAACAAAGCTACAGTTACTAGCAATAATAATAGTAAACCATTTAAGAACCTGTCAAGATGGTCCCTAACTCTTCATGATTACATTAAATGACTTTGTCATTAAATGACTAGAATTACAAATGAACTCTTCTAATACTAAACTCCTCATTCGGCATTCTAAAAATATTTATGAACCTAATTATTTACCTCAGTACAGAATACATTACTGGGGGTTAAACCTTACTTCCAAAGTCCTAAATCTTGACTTTGATTATTACTCAAGGGTGTATAAACTCCAGCTAGTCTAGATATTTGTATTGGATTCATAATTTATGGAAAGTTTTGTGAGGAGATTAACAGGGGAGACAAAGTTTTTCTTTGCATACTTTTCTAATTATGATGGGATTCATCGATGAACAATTCTCATGTGGACAAAAAACTCCAGTGTAGTTTGGAGAGGTTGTCTTGGTTGTTTCTGAGCTTGGTATCGGGATTTAATCATATCAAATGCCTATCAATCTTGATTGCTAGCTTCAAAGAACTTTGAAACAAAGTATCAACATTATTTTTCTAATATTCATTCCACTTGGGAAGTTCAAAGTTTTAGTTTTACAACTCTTACATTTATTACATGTTTTCATCAATTGTGAGTAATCTTTTGATAGGAATCAAGATGATCCTTTGTAAACATACTGACTTTGATCACTATAAGATACTAAGAAGGAATTCATTGGTGTTTATTTATTCCTGGAACAGCTTTTGTTTATAAAAGAGATTATCACAAAATCTTCATTCATCAGAAAATTATTAATATAACATAATGAGCTCCTTCAATAATAGGAAACTTGGTTCCTTTACCAGAAATTACACTTAAAGATAAGCAAGTGATGATGTTATGAAGGTTGAAAACTGAGCTGAAACAGAAGTACATATTTTGAACTGACTTAATTAGCATTATAATCAGAAGTACAAAGAATCTTATGTATAACAAATTTAGACTTTATTATAAATTCAGATCATGTCAGTTTACACTTCCTCTCACATATAGTCATAACTGCATAGAAACATTCTGCTAAATAGAATGAATGAGGTGTCTTATATTTTTATTAGACTTTCTGCCTTTCTTTCTCTTTATGACTGAATCTGTGTTCTCTAAATGTTCAAATCTTTCTCATGCCAAAAGGCTCTAATACACTATTATGCAAATAGCCACTTCTACATGTTAATGTTACTGTGATTCAAGACAAAAAGGTGATGGACTAGAGACAGGAAGACATTGATCCCACCATTTGATAATGTAGGAGGGCAGTATATTTACTGTATTTTCTTCACTGGGCTGCCTTAAAAACAATATCAGTTTCTTGTCTTTATTTTGATCCTTCTGTCTATATCTGATGCTTTCTCTTTTCTATTCCAGAACTCTCTAGCATGGATACATACTCAAATTATTTTCATTCACTCAGATGTCCTTTTATGTTTCCTATACAGAGTTGAGTTTGAATGAAACTATAATGTTTAAAAAAAAACTCTCAAATTCTTGTTTCCATTCTATTTTAGAGAAAGGATGTATTCTTGTCTTGAAAATGAATATAAAGAACTAATTTTGATGAATTTTCCATCACATGTTATAAGCTAAATATTTATTAGTCCATAGAAAATATCATACTTAAATGATTCCTCTGTTCATTTGGAGGCTATAAACAATTCATTCTATTTAGATTATCACCAGAAAGTTAAATGCCACTCAGTTTTGTTCTTGAAAGTGTTTGCCACTTCTGCACTATGTTTAAGTCCAGAATAGTTTCACAATAGGCAACTTAATACATTTTCAATGTTATGTGATTTGTACTTTTTACACACACACACACACACACACACACACACACACACACACACACACA
>CAJQZJ010034276.1:217891-229046 GCA_907164525.1 Lophiomys imhausi | reverse complement strand
ACACACACACACACACACACACACACACACACACACACACACACACAAGAAAAATATACTATTATTCTATGATTACCAAAATGCTATTCTTCTTATGTACAGTGCTAAGTAGTGCTTGGTAATAAGCAAAAGAAATTAGATCCCCATTTGATAGCCTATTAACAGGTGGAATGTTCAGTTTACAGTGACAAAGTAGACATTTCTAACATAAATGTCTCCTAACTATGCTTCAGAATGAAAAATTTCCCTAGAGGTCTCTATAGAAACCTGTTTGAACAAACTGTCATATATTTTTACAAATCCACCAGCTCCTTTTTATGAGCTTCAGTTGCTCTTTATGACTACAATAAAGAGAGAGTACAGGCCATGTGTGTATCCAATGAGCCCCAAAGCTAGCATCCTAACATACAAAATGTAATGAGATCTTTGAATGTTCTTTCCCTTCAGCTGCCTTGTTGCCTCTTAACACAGATTTTCATAACCATTTCATTGTCACTCTAATAATGAAGGATTATGAGTGATATATGAAGTTTGTTGGGCAAGCATCATTATTAATTAATCTAATAACTATCAAAATATAATACACAATATGAAAATTAGTTCATAAATCAAATGGAAGCTAAAATTTACAGGAATTAAAAAACACCATGTAGTATAAACATTGTGACATATGTAACTAATAATGTATTTCTTCATAATACCACACCAATATGTGACTTTCAAAATAAATATTTTTAATTTTTTTATAACTGAAGATAATATTTTTTATAATTTATTTTTTATTTCTTCAAGTTACATCTCAATCACAATCCCCTCCCTACTCCTCCCTCCAGTCCCACCCTTCCACCCTCTTCCCCTCAAACCCCCCAATCCTCTACCTTTTTTTTTTTTAGTTTACGGTATATCTTTCCCCCCCAACAGCTCCCCCTTTCAGTCCAACAAATTGTTCTTTCTCTTATAACAATAAATACAATACAAAACAACAGAAATAAATAGGCCACAATTATGAGAGTTATATGGCTTAGAAACTCATGAAGATGGTTAGATAGTAGAATGTTAAAGTCAGGTGACAAATATATATGGACTGGACATTGGGAATGTATGAAGATAATATTTTAATAGGGAATAGCTAAAAAAGAATGTTGTTAAAAAATTTTCTCAAATAGACACTGTCCTTTGCCTTACAGAGCTTTTTAGTTTTATGAGGTCCCATATATTAATTGTTGATCTTAGTGCCTGAACTGTTAGAGTTTTGTTCAGAAAACTGTCTCCTGTACCAATGAGAATAAAACAGCAGCCTAGAGATTGGGAAAATATTCATCACCCCACATCTGATAAAAGGCTAATCTCCAAAATATATAAAGAACTCAAAAAATTAAACACCAACCAACCAAAAAAAAAAAAACCCAATTAAAAAATGGGGTACAACACTAAACCAAGAATTCACAATAGAGGAATCCCTAATAGCTGAGAAGCACTTAAAGAAATGCTCAATATCCTTAGTCATCAGGGAAATGCATGTCAAATTATTCTCAGATTCCAGCCCCCAATCCTCTGTCAGGGTAGCTAATATCAAAAAATCAAATGACTGCACAGGCTGGTGAGGATGTAGGGAAAGGGGAACACTCCTACATTTCTCTTGAGAGCACAAACTTGTACAAACACTCTAGAATCCAATCTGGCAGTACTTCAGAAAATTGAAAATAATAGTTCTACTTCAATATCCAGTTATAACACTCCTGGGTATATACCCAAAAGATGCTCCACCATAGCACAAGGACACTTGCTCCACTATGTTCATCGCAGCTTTATTCATAAAAGCCTGAAACTAGAAACAACCCAGATGTCCCTCAACTGAAGAATGGACAAAGAATCTGTAGTAAATACATATTTACCAGAGTAATATATATGTATAGTATAGTACAGGAATACTGCTCAGCAATAAAAAAGGAAATCATACAATTTGTAGGCAAAAGGATGTAACTAGAAAATATAATTCTGAGTGAGGTTACCCAGAACCAGAAAGACACAAATGGTATGTGACCACTTATAAGTGGATATTAAGCCATGTAGTACAGGATCACCATGCTACAATTCACAGATCCAGAGAAGCTAAGTACCAAGGAGGACCAAAGGAAGGATGCTTGAATCTCATCCAGAAGGGAAATACACATCAGAAGTGGATCAAGAGAGGGAACTGAGTGGGAGTGGGGTGGGGTAGAGAGGGGAACAAGGATGAGAATCAGGTGTAGGGAGAGCGAGGGTGAGAAATGAGAAGCTGGATGAGAGAAGGGAAACTGATGGGAGGGGCACCTTTGAAACAAGTGAGAGACCTGTGACAGTGTATGCTCTTGGAAGGATAGGGGAGTGACTCCAGCTAAGACTCCTGGAGTAGGAGGACATGGAGAGGGAACTGGCCACCTCCTATGGAGGGAAAGTGACAACAACCACCCACAAAACTTCTGATCCATAATTTATCCTGCCCACAAGCTGTACAGGGATAAAGATAGGGAGCAATGGAGAGAATGGCCAAACAATAAGGAGCACAACCTGAGACCTACCCCGTGGGAGAGAACCAATCTTGATGCTATTAATGATATTGTGCTATGCATATGGACAGGAACCTAGCATAACTGTCCTCTGAGAGGCTCCTCCTGGCAATATCAAAGCAGAAGCTAGGTCATGCAGCCAAACATTAGGAGGAACTCAGGGACTTTGTAGAAGAGTGAGAGGATGAATAGAGGGATTAGTAGCAGACAACTCCATAGGAAGACTAACATACTCAACAAACTAGGTCCATGGGGTCTTTCAGAGACTGATACACCAACCAAAAAGCATGTATGGACTGGAACTATGCCCTCTACACATATGCACTGAATTTGCATCTTTCTGACATAGACTCAGTTGGCTGTTTGTGGATCACTTTACCATACCTGGGCTCCCTTGTTCAGCCTCAGTGGAAGAGGAGGTGTGACTTGAGCCAGGGTGGGTTGTTATGAGGTGGGAGGGCTCCCCTTTTCAGAATAGAAGGTGAGAGGGGAAAGGGGGAAGAGGATGAAAGAGTGGGACTGGGAGGAGAGGAGGGACAGGGCTACAATAGGTATGCAAATTTATATTAATAAAGAAACAAAAATTCCCAAATTAAACAACTTGTTATAAACTAATAAGATATATGTCTTTGCTAATTTCAATGTTAATATATGTATTATTTTGAAAATATAGTTGGTAATAACCTTATTTTCCAAACTAAACATTGTCATGAAATCTGTTAATAGAACAGTACAAGTTCATTAGTAAAGTTAGTCATTCTATTCCATAGTAGAACATTTGAAAAAATGCATGATTTATATATATATATCAAATTTCAATAATAGGAAATACTGGCACTTTGATATTTTTAAATTGCCTTTTACAATAGGAAGATATACACTAAATTTACTAATTTTATTTCTATAAAAGTAAATACTAAACTATTCCTTATTAGTAGATAGCATACGTATGTATTACATAGCATAAAATTTCTTGTCAACAATTAAATATATTTGACCTCATTTTTCTTCCTTTAATTTACATTGTCTTTATTTTCAATATTTTATTAATGTAAGTTATAGTACATTTAAAATGTCCAATTAATGTCTTTGGACAGTTTTCCTAGATGCTGCTGTGTAAATAAAGTCAACATGTGAAATCTAGAATTATTCTAGATTTCTTTTAACCTTTGCATTAATCCGAGTATCTGTATTTTCTACAAATATCTATTTTCAAAAATGATCACTATTCATCACTATTGATATTCAGGAGTCTATGTGGAATTACAGTATACAGTACCCTGGTACTCCCATTCTGATACATTTATTAGTTTGTCTTTACAGAACACCTTTAAATACAAATGTGGAAAATTTGTGCTTACTTAAACATTCTGTTGCTAAAATTATTTTCTCCTTATTTCTCCTCTCAAATATCAACTTAAGATTTAATTTTGAAATTATTTTTTTTTCATTAAAAATATTTCAAAACTTATCTCTCATAATAAGATTGCACAACTATCTTAAATTGAGAACTGGAAAAACAAGAACAAACTGAATCCAAATCTAGCAAATGGGAAGAAATAATAAAAGGAAGAGCTGACATTAATCCAATAAAAAAAGAAAATAATTCCAAGCATCAACACATCTGAGAACTTGTTCATTGAGAAGAAAATAAGATCTAAAGAATATTTACCCCACACCAAAAGAAAGATAGAGATTACACAGGGAACAGAAATGAACACCACAACAAACACCATATTTGTATCTCTAGACAATTTATTTGTGTTCTCTAGTTTTTAACCATGGTGTTTATTTTTATAAATTTTCCTTACTGGGCTATTTTGAAACGATCCCAGATGCTTTCTTGTGTTTTGATTTTATATTACTTTATTTCCAGGTTATTGTTTTCTCCTTTGGCCCATTCATCATTTACTTTTTTTTTTTTAAATCTCTGTGTCTGTGTCATCAGGAGAACATAGTTTCCTTATTTTAAATATAATTATTAATATTTTTCATGTATTGTAACTTTTGTTATTTGTTTTCTACACATTTATTTAATTCAAAATTTTCTAAAATGTTCGTCAAGTTAAAATATTATTGAATAAAATGCAATTCAGCTTAAGGGATAAAAAGTCAGTGCTAATGAGCTATCTTGCTAATGGCAAATACTGGCAAATTTTATTTCCTATAGTGTCTATCTCAACTGATGTAGATTTTAATTGGATACTGTTTATTACACTGAACGCTAGGTTCTTATGTTTCCATTTTATGTCTGAATATAGTCTTTCACCATTTTTCACTTCTCTTTCTTATTCTTTCTTTTTTGCTTATATTTCATTGTAGAAATACTGTCTTTCTCCTAGAAGTGGCCTATTTCTTTACCTGAGTCAATGGTAAGGTACTGTGTTAATACTTTTATCTTCACTTTTGCATTTAATCATTCAGTGATGCCAAAACAATGATGGTAAAAAGCAGTAATTTTTTGTTTTTCTTTTATAATTATTCCGTTTGAACAAATATTTATTTCACCTTAAATCATGAAAGATTTTTTTATTCAATACAGATTTCAAGTTTGTCACTTTGCTTTTTTTCAGCATACTGATGGTTTGTCTCAGACTATTATTATTTTTGAAAGGCTTAGACATCACCTTTGAATTGTGTGTTGTAGTAGGTTTTGATTTCTTTAAAAACACAGTTGTGTTAAGTGAATGTGTTGTTTTTTTGTTTGTTTGTTTTGGCCCAATTTGTGGGATGTGGAGGTGTTTGATCCATCACTAAAAACAAACTCCTAAAAGTGTTTGTGGTATCTGTCACCTTGGAAACTGATTCTTGAGGGGGACTTGGTTCTTGCCAGCTGGCAAACATCCTTAATAAGCAAACTCCATAGAGAGTATGTGAACTTAGTCAACTCTAAGGGGAGCAGGGAACAATGATGTCTGCCAACTGGAAAACATCTTTATGCAGACTCTGAGAGGGTATATAGAGAATCCCCCAAAAGAGAGGCATTACTTTTTTATATATAATTTGAATAATGTATTTTGAATATAAAATACTTTCCATTAATGTATTTATTTGATTATTTTATATTCTAATTTCCACCCTTTTCCCTTCTCCCCCCAGTTCCACCTGCACATCCACTAACTTCCTCCATACTAACCCCTCTCCCTTGATCCCCTCCGGCCCACTATAAACCCACTCCATCACTTCTGCTTAGCTCTACTTCTCACTGCTTTGCTTCATTTGGAAATACTCCAGAGAATGCTTCCGGACTTGCTGCTGATGAACCTTTCTTCTGCCTTCTTTGCTGCAGGTCCCAGCACAGGTTAGGCTAGTAGAGGTACAGCTGCTGCCCCTGCTGCAATGGAATCCATGCTACTGCTGATTGGGTGATTGATGTTTGTTTCCATTACTGTGTTTCCTGGTTTGCTGGTTGGCTGTGTATGTTGTTGATGTTTGACTGGACTTCTGGAATCCAGATGATTTTCCTAAAGGACCTATGTCTAAAGAGGTCTATAACCCCTGTGTCTACTATATTATTTCTCCCCTACTGGTTGGGGTAGAAACATCAAGATAAAAACAAATAAGTAGTTTAAAACTTCATTTTCAAAGCATTTGACAAAATCCAATACCCCTTCATGCTAAAAGTTCTGGAGAGAACGGGCATACATGGGCCGTACATAGATATAATAAACGCAATATACAGCAGGCCAGTGGCCAACATCAAAATGAATGGAGAGAAACTTGAAGCATTTCCTCTAAACTCAGGGACAAGACAAGGATGTCCACTTTCACCATATCTCTTCAATATAGTACTTGAAGTTCTTGCTAAAGCATTAAGACAACTAAAGTACATCAAAGGGATAAACATCGGAAACGAAGAAGTCAAATTATCCCTATTTGCAGATATGATAGTATATATAAGTGGCCCCAAAAATTCCACCAGAGAACTCTTACAGCTGATAAACACCTTCAGCAAAGTGGCTGGATACAAAATTAATTCAAAAAAATGAGAAGCCCTTCTTTATACAACAAACAAATGGGCTGAGAAAGAAATAAGGGAAACAACCCCTTCACAATAGCCACAAACAACATAAAATACCTGGGGGTAACTCTAACCAAGCAAGTAAAGGACCTGTACAACAAGAACTTCAAGTCCTTGAAGAAAGAAATGGAAGAGGCCTTTAGAAGATGGAAAGATCTCCCATGCTCATGGATAGGTAGGATCAACGTAAAAAAAGAATGGCCATCCTACCAAAAGCAATATATAGATTCAATGCAATTCCTATCAAAATACCAACACAATTTTTTATAGAGTTGGAAAGAGATTTCTCAATTTCATATAGAACATAAAAAGCCCAGAATAGCTAAATCAATCCTGTACAATAAAAAAACATCTGGAGGTATTACCATTCCAGATTTCAAGCTGTACTACAGAGCAATTGTAAAAACAGCATGGTATTGGTATAGAAACAGACCAGTAGATCAATGGAATCGAACTGAAGATACAGAAATAGACCCACACACATATGGCCACCTAATTTTTGACAAAGAATCCAAAACGGCACAATGGAAGAAGGACAGCATCTTCAACAAATGGTGCTGGTCCAACTGGATGTCCACTTGTAAAAGAATGAAATTAGACCCATACTTATCATCTTGTACAAAACTTAAGTCCAAGTGGATCAAAGACCTTAATATAACGCCGGTCACACTCAATCTACTAGAAGATAAAGTGGGAGAAACCCTCGAACTAATTGGCACAGGCGACAACTTCCTGAACAGAACACCAACAGCTCAGGACTTGAGATCAACAATCAATAAATGAGACTGGGAGAAAATCTTCACCAACCCCACATCTGATAGAGGGCTAATAACCAAAATCTACTAAGAACTCAAGAAATTAAATGCCAAAAAACCAAATAATCCAATCAAAAATGGGGGACAGAGCTAAATAGAGAATTCACAAAGGAGGAATCCCTAAAGGCTGAGAGACACTTCAAGAAATGCTCAACATCCTTAATCATCAGAGAAATGCAACTCAAGACGACTCTGAGATTCCATCTCACACCTGTCATAATGGCTAAGATCAAAAATTCAAATGACAGCACATGCTGGCGAGGTTGTGGAGAAAGGGGTACCCTACTCCATTGCTGGTGGGAATGCAGGCTTGTGCAACCACTATGGAGGTCAGTCTGGCGATATCTTAGAAAACTTGTAATAGCTCTGCCTCAGGACCCAACCATACCACTTCTGGGTATACACCCAAATGCCTCTTCACGGAATCGTAAGGAAGTTTCCTCATCTATGTTTATAGCACCCTTATTTGTAATAGCTAGAAACTGGAAACAACCCAGATGTCCTTCAACCGAAGAATGGTTTAAAAAACGGTGGTACATCTACACAATGGAATATTATTCAGCTGTCAGGAACAATGAAATTATTCAATTTGCAGCCAAATGGATGGAACTAGAAAAGCTCATCCTGTGTGAACTAACCCAGACTCAGAAGGACACATATGGCATCTATTCACTTATAGTAGGATTTTAACTATATAGTAGAAGGTATCGATACTACAACTAACACACCAAAGGGAACTTGGACATAGACTTCTTATTTTTAATATTTATTTTTTATATATTAGTTATATTTTTTTTCTATTTTTTAGTCTTTTTTATCTATTGTATGCTTATTGGTTTGTTTTTTTAGTAGTTCTCTCTCCCGGGCAAGGAGACACTTTTCACTAATGGTACTGCTTCGTAGATCCCCAATGAATGAAGAGGCTCCTGGTCCTCATACGACCTCTCAACTGAGATGAGGGACTGTTATATAAGGACACCCCACCCCAGAGAAATGGGATGGAAGGGTTAGGAGGTAATGAAAAAAAAAATGAAATGTGACGTTTCGGCCTTTTACTACTAACTGTCATAAACTGTTTAGGATAATTAAGAAATGCAAACTAATGGTTATGCAAACCGGTCATTCTGTTAGGTACTATGACAGCCTATTGTAGTTACTTGCTAAGCTAATCAGAAATAAACCTGCTAAGAGACAAGCAACATCTGCTTACCCTAATATAAGAGATAGATAGGGCCTCTTCAAAAATCTCAAGAGATCTGCAGAATATGGCATTCAAAGATGTTTTCACAACTTTAGATTTTTTATATCAAGACATATCAACTCCTGACAGCACCCCCTATTCTCCTCCAAGTAGAAGATGAGCATTGAAGAATCTTCAGTGGGAGATGATTGAATTAGTCGCAAGCCTATCTCTTGGTAGGAAACGCCCCTTGCTCCAACTGTAGACAGAATGCTGTCCAAAAAGGACAAAACCTGGAAGCAGGTAAGTCGACAGCCTGGCTCTGCCAAGACAGGGTAGGTAAGCCCTTCATAACCCCTGCTCTACAATCAATGTCTGTCAGAGAAACGGGGCCAAATGACTGAAGATCGGTGCTGTAATTTATGGAGAGAAAATGGGAACTGTCCAGGCAGCCACAGGTATGTCATTTCTTAGTTTGGAAAGCTGCAGGCCCTGTACTTCCTATAAAATCAGATATATTTATCCCTCTCAGGTCTCTGAGGTGGTTGAAGAACAGATAGCTAGAGTCTCATATTTAAATTTTGAGTTGTTTAGGAGTCAAGAGAGTGTTATATATCTAAGAAGATACTTTTAAAATTGTGTTGCAAGTTATTATGAATGTTGTGTCAGATATAGAACTTTAAACTCATGGAGAATTTAGATAGTATAATGTTAAAGTCAGGTACCAAATACATATGGACTGGTCATTGGGAATGTACGTTAAGCCATATAACCCTTTAACTGTGGCCTAATTACCTCTGTTGTACTGTATTGTATTTATTATTGTAAGAGAAAGAGCCATTTGTTGGACTGAAAGGGGAAACTGTAGGGGGAAATAAGATATACCTTAAACTTAAAAGAAAAATAAAAGGGGAAGAGGATGGGGGGTTGAGTTTGGGAGGGTGGGACTGGAGGGGGAATAGGGAGGGGACTGCGATTGAGATGTAACTTGAAGAAATAAAAAAATAAAGGAAAAAAAAAAAAGAAAACCACCCACTTAAAAAAAAAAACTTCATTTTCAATGTGTGGCTTTTTCAGAATGTTTTGAGTTTTTCAACTTTCTCTATATTTCTTAATTTTCCCAATTATCATTATCATTTGAAAATCCATTCTTCTTTGGATTAATTAAATTCTTTGAATCTGTGAATATACTTCAGGGTGTTTGGAAAAATTCTCAGTTACAAATTACCTGGTATTTGATGCCTGATTCATGTCTCTTCCCCTCTTCTGACTAAGTTAAATTCAAATAATACACTTAATTCAACCTTTTCATTTATTCTGTTTATTTTAATCACTTTTCAGTTTGCTCACCCTATATAATTAGTAACTTATTTTCTATCAGTTAGTTTCTCTTCACATTCTCTAAAGCAGTATTTTAAATGTACATTTTTAATGAGGGACAAGAGAAATAACTATACATAAGAAAGAATATGTACATTCAAATTTACATTTTTTTCATAACTGTGTGTGAGGGGTGTGTGTGTACATGTGTGTGCGCCTGTGATTATGTGTATAAACTTTAAGAGTCATCTATGCTAAAGAAGCAAAAACTTAAATGAAATCTGAAAGCTAATTTATTAGAGAGATGAAATTACTAGTGAATGCATAAATTTTGCAAAAAGGTAGTAAATAAGATTTCTTCTAATGATCACCATTTTATCATTACTTGTTGACTAAAGAAAAAAAGTAAGATAAATGTGTTAAGATAGATTTATCTTACCATTGACTCATTTCCTTCTCATTTTTTCATCACTCTTGAAGAAGGTAGCCCTTACGACTATTGGAAACTAAGTCTGGTTTACTTAAATAATGGGAGTACCTTCAGATATTACCATGCTTTCTTGTTTTAACCTATATAGGGCCTTGCTGACTAAGGCCTGCAAGCATCTGTATAATTTTTGAAACTAATGAGGGCTAGAGAATGGTGGGCATTTATCAAAGACATTGTAATGTGAGTGAAACCTTCCATTATTTAGAAAAATTATTATATTTGTGACACAAAATGGGTCGTATAAGGAGCAAAAAAAAAAGTACGTGAAGAATATGTTCCTATAGTTAGAACAATAAATGTGATTTTAAATGTGGGAGAATTTAGAAACAGATAGGCATTTCCAAGGGAAAACATGCACAAAAACCTCCCTTAAAACCCCAATGTTCAACACTAGCTTGGCAGTATTCTCAATGCAAACAGACATAAAAACATAAATTTCACCATGATGAAACAAATGAATAATCTAGAGCTCATATGTAAAATTTAAAACTTCACTAAGGAGGTTAAATGTATTTGAGTAGGAAGAGAGAAAGGGTTAGCAGTAAGAGCACAGAAAAGAGTGCAACACATATGTGACAAAAAAGAACACAGACAGGGATAATAGTAACAGACTCAGTGATATAACCAGCCACCATCAGGTCTGAAAACCCCAGTTAAATTCCAGAAGCCCACACAACAGAAACAGAGAGCCAATGCCTAAAAGCTGTCCTTTCACTTGTACTTGCCCACCTGGCACACACACACACACACACACACACACACACACACACACACACACAC
>CAJQZJ010034276.1:205415-217881 GCA_907164525.1 Lophiomys imhausi | reverse complement strand
ACACACACACACACACACACACACACACACACACACACACACACACATACACACGCACACACAGCAAAGAATAAATCTATATCTACCCCAGTTCTTATTTAGTTATGTAAAATGATCATATACATTTGTTGATCTTTATGGATTTTCGTTGTGTCAACTGTAAAAAAAGAAACTGCTAATTTTGCTAGAGGTTTGCTATCCAGGTTAATATATTTTCATTAATAAGTATTCCATCTCATATGTAATATTAAGAGATCAATAAGCACATTCTTTTATGGAGTAAATACCAGTCATTCCTCTGCCTTTCTATTTCATGAAGATTTCTAGATTTTTCTGTTTATGGGTTACATAGAAAAGTCTTCCTTCCTGTTCTCTACATCGCTGGTTAATACATTTGGATAGTACTTATATTCTAAGTCTAATCTTGCTCAATTATTCTCTGTCAGTTTCACATCAATGGGGTAGAGAAACTAAGAGAGTGACACTTTGAAACTTGAAAGTAATGAGTCATTGACTGAGAAGTCTGGCCATGAATCATAAAAGCAAACAAACCATATCTGTTTTCCTAGGTGCAGTTCAGGTGGGCCTTTTGCAAATTATTTTGAACTGTATGAATCTTGGCTGTTGTATTAAGATTCACTTCAAACCATTTGTATATTTTGCTCCAAATAGAGCTTGTGCCAATAATTTAAGGGGAGTAATAATATGAACATCATTTGCTTATGTTGATTGTAACCATTGTTAATAAGAGTTATGAAATAAGAGTTAACAAGAGTTTCAAAAAGAAATCCAAACAAATATGTACCATTTATTAGGTCTAGAATGTGTGTTTTGATTCCAAACTATGAAAAAAGAACCATTATAAATATTTTTATAATTAATATGCCCAAATGATTCTTCAATACTTAAATGCCAGCAGCATAGAATGTCTTCATTTCATAGATTACGATGGCCTGAAAATGAAGAAAAAAAGAGTAATTTTAAGTGAAGACGTATTGCATTAGATTGGTTGCATAGGCTAACATTATCTTAATTTCTTACACTATTAGTAGACAATCTTCTGAACTTGTGACTAGTGTGCGTCTTTTCTTGATTTACTTTCTCTTCAAAACCATGATCAAAGCTTATTTAAGAAGTGAACATTAAATAAATCCAAATGAAAGACTTTCTAGAAGATGCTTGATTGTGGCTACTCTAAACTGTCCAGTGGGGAACAGATATTAACCAAGACTCAGTGGTTAACAGTGCTTGCTGCTCTTTCAGAGGACTGAAGTCTATGTCCTTGGAGCCAAAATGGTTGCCTTGCATCTGCTTATAACTCCAGCTCTACAGTTCCTACACTAGATTCCGGTCTACTCAGGCACCTGAAACCATGTGGCATGAATTTTAAAAAAATATACGTTAAAATGAAATAAACTTTCCAGGGATGTGAAACAAGGAGAGCCTAAATAATCATGGTAACCAGGTACTGCAATAGGGATCATCATGGCAATTTACCAGAATATAGTAATCTGCAAGAAACTTAGGAAAAGGAGACATATCAGACACATCAAATATAAATATAGTAGGGTACGGCTATTTTTAATAATTAATCAGGATGTGTTTCCTTATGAGAAAATATAATGCAACTAAATTGTTAATAATAGAGGAAACTGTAACATACAGGAACTGTTACACTTTCAAAATTTTACTGTGATATGCAACTATATTTGTAAAGTACAGTTATAAATGGGATGCAGGCTGTGTATTCTGTGCCTGTAGAAGTGGATTTCAAGCTGAGATTCTGCATGTAATTCAAAGTCCACATGTAATTGCTGCTGCTGAAACTGCTCATCCTGGTCACATTCTATTGTCACCAAATAATGATTACCGGTCTGAAGCATGAATGTCACTTGAAATTTGTGAGATGTGCCATTCTTTTTCAAGTCTATTGAACACTGTGGAATGAGATCCAACAATAAGTTTTCTAGCCATCAACACTGAAAGACAGACATTGACATATGAGCCTTGTGGACTCAAAAACAGAAAATCATTGTTCCTCTCTCTACTGCTTACTGTTGTCTGAGTAGGAATGGGAAATACTGCAAGTAAAGGCAAGATTTGAAGGATTAGTGTATGCACAAAGTTCCCAAACGTGATTTACTAGTTTATCTTATAACAAATGGAATTCAATGCAAGATAATTGGATTTTTTTTCACTGATGTCCAGAGTCATTAATTTTACCTACCCATGTAGGTCATCTTGAGATGGAAGAGTCAGTTATGAATCAATGATAGACCCACAGAGAATCCTACCCTTCTTGCTGATCTACTATCTACTAGTGGTTTCTGGGGAAGAGAAAAAATTATCTTCAGCGGCATACATTTTGAAAGGCCCACAGGCTCCAGTGGATGGTCGCAAACCCACAGTCACACACAAAATCCTACTTAATTTCAGTTGACCTAAGCAAAGGGGGAGATAATATAAGACAGTAATAAAGAAATGAGAAACATTAGAGTAATTCCAGTAATCAGAATGTACACCATGTAAGTACGAAATGGTTAAAGAACACATTTACTAAAAATTTTTTAAAAGAATAAATATTTTAGAGATCAATTATACACCGTCAAACAATTAACCATCCAAGTACATAAACTAAAAATCTCTGTGAACTGGTAGACTATCTTTACTAGTCATATCCAGAAGAGGAGTATTTTCTCATCATGTTTTTCTGTTGTTTGTTTCCTCTATTTATTAAATAGGCAAATGGAGACTTTAACAGTGGAATATTTGTGTTATATTGGTTTATAATTTCTGTATTAAAATAATAAATAACTTATTATTCATATAATTTATAAATTCTTGCTTAATATTAATCTTGTTAATTGATCCCTTTAGAGGAAGCTACAAACTTCATTACTTAAAAAAAATGTTACTGTTTAAGTACAGTACACCTTTTCTATCCTCCATGTTGTTAATTCTTTCAAATGTTTGTAATCATTAAAGAAAGATAATGACTAAATTATTTCCTTCTTCTGTCCAGAGAAATATGACCATTTCTCTGCATCATGCACCAAGAATTTCTGGACCAAAAATGAACCCACATACCTATGGTCACCTAATTTTTGAGAAAGAAGCCAAAACCGCACAATGGAAAAAAGGACAGCATCTTCAACAAATGGTGCTGGTCCACTGGATGTCCACTTGTAAAATAATGAAATTAGACCCATATTTATCACCTTGTACAAAACTTAAATCCAACTGGATCAAAGACCTTAAAATAATGCCGGTCACACTAAGTCTACTAGAAGAGAAAGTGGGGAAAACCCTCGAATTCATTGGAACAGGTGACAACTTCACAATACAAAGAGCTCAGGATTTAAGACCAACAATCAATAAATGGCACCTCATTAAACTGAAAAGGTTATGTAAAGCAAAAGACACTGTCATTTGAACAAAACGGCAGCCTACAGATTGGGAAAAAAATCTTCACCAACCCCACATCTGACAGAGGGCTAATATCCAAAATTTACAAAGAACACAAGAAATTAAATGCCAAGAAAACAAATAATCCAATCAAAAAATGGGGAAAAGAGATAAACAGAGAGTTCACAAAGGAGGAATTCCTAAAGGCTGAGAGACACTTGAAGAAATGCTAAGAATCCTTAATCATCAGAGGAATACAACTCAAGATGACTCTGAGATTCCATCTCACACCTGTCAAAATGGCTAAGATCAAAAGCTCAAATGACAGCACATGCTAGTGAGGGTATGGAGAAAGGGGAACCCTCTTCCATTGCTGGTGGAAATGTAGGCTTGTGCAACCACTAAGGAGGTCAGTCTGGCGATAACTTAGAAAACGTGGAATAGCTCTGCCTCAGGACCCAGCCATACCATTTCTGGGTATACATCCAAATGACTCCTCACCGAATTACATGGAAGTTTCCTCATGTATTTTCATGGCAGCCTTATTTGTCATAGCTAGAAACTCAAAACAACCTATATGTCCCTCAACTGAAGAATGGATTAAAAAACTGTGGTACATCTACACAATGGAATACTACTAAGCTATCAGAAACAAGGAAATTATGCAATTTACAGCCAAATGGATGGAACTGGAGAAGCTCATCCTGAGTGAACTAACCCAGACTCAGAAGGATGCACATGGCATCTATTCACTTATAGTAGGATTTTAGCCATATAGTACAGGTATCTCTACTACAACCAACGCACCAAAGGGAACATGGACATGGACACTGACTTTTTTTTCTCCCTGTCAATGAGACACTTTTCCCTAGTGGTACTGCCTTGTAGACCCCCAGTGTATGAGGAAGCTCGTGGCCCTCATATGACTGCTGAACTGGGGTGGTGGACTTTTATATAGGGACACTCCACTCCAGAGGAATGGGATGGAAAAGTTAGGGGTGGAGGGTGGGAGGGCGGGACTGGGAGGGGTGGAAAGAGGACACTATGATGGAGATGTAACCTGAAGCAATAAATAAATAAAATTTAAAAAGGAATGGAGTTGAGATCATCTGTTGTAAGCAATCACTTCTAATGACCATTTCCATCTAACTCATTGACTAAAATGTCTTGACACCTCTACAGAATAGAATTGTAAGTTTTTGCTTTTATAACATAATTTCTAAACTCAACAACAGTTTTCCAAATACTAAGGCAAATTAACACACATGGTTTTGGTACCAAGTCTTTATTACTTCAGCTACGGTTGTAAACTCTCTTATCTGCCTGAAAATTTCTGAGAGGAAAAACTTTGCTTTATTTTTTTTTAAATACTTTATTTTTTTTTTCAAGTTACATCTCAGTCACAAACCCTTCCCTATTCCCCCTTCCTATCCCGCCCTTCCACCCTCTTCCCGCTAGAAGTTTCCCCTTTCAGTCCAACAGATGGTTCCTTCTCTTATAACAGTAAATACTATACAAAACAACAGATATAAATATGCCACATTTATGAGAGTTAAATGGCCCAGTATACCTTCCCCGTGTCCAGTTTATACATATTTGGCCCCTGACTTTAACATTCTACTATCTAACCATCTCCATGAGTTTAAAGGTCTATATCTCACTCAACATTCATATTAACTTGCAGCACACTTTTAAGAGTATCTTCTTAGATCTATAACACCCTCTTGATTCCTAAACAACTCAAAATTTAACTATGAGACTCTAGCTGTCTATTCTTCAACCACCTCAGAGACCTGAGAGGGATAAATATATCTGCTTATATAGGAAGTGCAGGGCCTGCAGCTTTCAAAACTAAGAAATGACATACCAGTGACTGCCTGGACAGTTCCCATTTTCTCTCCATACATTCCTGCATCAGTCTTCAGGCTTTGGGTCCTGTTTCTCTGACAGACATTTGTTTTAGAGCAGGGATTATGAAGGACTTACCTACCCTGTCTTGGCAGAGTTAGGCTGTCGACTTCCCTGCTACCAAGTTTTGTCCTTTTTGGACAGCAGTCTGTCTGCAGTTGGAGCAAGGAGTGGTGGAACACATGTTTGATCCCTTCAGATGGGAACCACAGGTCTCTGATCCCAATAATTAGAGTTCAGATACACACACGTGGGATTTGGAGGGACCTAGGTTTGGAGGCTACTCACAAAAGGCCTTCTTGATGCAGGCAGATTGTCCTTTGCTTTATTTTTAATTTCTCTTCAGTTTGTTGTAAATTCCCATCGATGAATAGGTAATACCAATGATAGATATGATTTTTGCTGGATCATGTTTTTATTCATAAATTCAGAATACTAATGTTAAAACAAGTAGATTCCACTCAGCTTGTCTTAGGAGGTAGTAAGATAAAGTGTATTTTTCTCTATTTTCTTTTTTTCATATTTTCTCCATATTTTTCATATTTCCCCAACTGAAAATATGCATTGGAGGAAATTCTCCAACAGGTCCAACTGAAATAATCAGGTTTAATGCAGAGGGTGGAAGAATAATTGATATTGAAATTTTCAAAAGTTCAGCTAATTTTTTTCATTTTTGTTTAAATTAATTAATTATGTGTATGGATGTTTTGCTTGCATGTAGTCTGTACATTCTTGATGCTATCAGTAGCCAGAGAGATCGCTAAATTTCCTGGAATTAGACTTACAGATAAGATACTGAGAATCAAATCATGTCTTTTGTAAGGGCAGCCAGTACTCTCAACAACTAGCTTACTCTCCAGTCCCTAAAGTTCATTTAATTTTAAACGTAATATCTGAATATCATCACCACACAAATTGTGTCTGTGTGTGTCATACAAATGTGTGTGTGTGCGCGTGTGCATGTGTGTGGGGGGGAGACGCATGACACGGTATGCATGTAGAGGTGAAAGGACAACCAAGGTGCAGACAATCAAAGTATGTACACTTGTGGACAGTGGGGAGATGACAGGGCAAATTTCAGTAGTCAATTCTCACTTTCCATCATGTGAGTCCCAGGAATCTAAAGCCGATCATCAGGCTTGGTGGCTATTGCATATATCCTGCCAACCCAGGTTCAATTATTCAGAAGAAAATGTTAAATTAATCTGTAGGGTTTACCTTCAGTCCATTCATTATCATTGGAAGTGTTTCTGTTTTTGAAAATTCACCAGGTGAGTATAACGTTAGCACTACTGGAGAATAAATTTATATCATCAATTGATGTCAATTGAACAGGGCTATTAAAACATACATAAAAATAGTTTTTTATCATAATTCTTCAAAATACATACACTCCTTAAATTTGCAATCAATATGGAAATAGTATTCTACAATGAACCATATGTATTCTACAAAGAACCATAACCAACTGCAAATACACGATCTAACAACAATGAGGAAAGGGTGCTTATGCTAACTAGATACTGCTGGTTCAGTTCTATAACAGTTCTAAAGTTTTTATGACTGGTTCCTGAATGACATATTATACGTTAAGAATAATATTTTATGGAGTAAATGTTATTTTGCATTCACAAGCATGAGCTCATCTTCAAAAATGAAAGTCTCACTCAGGGATGGAGTTGATACAGTGTAGTTCCTGACAATCATTGCAGTAATTCAGTTTTCAGCTCCTTCTGTAGAGCCATGAAGTCAGCAGGGAATAATTCAATTATTTGTAATTTTCAGATGTTTGTTGGTTAAATCTGAACATCAAATGCAAAACTGTATGTACAGGGGAATTATAGATATTTGTGCCTCTCCCTGAAGGATGCTAGGTCTATATGTCAACAAAAGATCCATAAATAAGTCCATCTGTAGGAGATGTACAATTCTTCCCCACTAATACTTACACTATACCAGCCCTGAGAACTCTTAAAATAGAAGGTGGTCTCATAATCATGCATAAACTGAAAATGGATGCTGCTGATTAATTTAGAATCTTATTTAGTAAAGGAGAGATTTCAGAGAAAAGTATAAGGTTACAATGGATTGCACTCCTTAATTTAAAACTTTAACAATGAAAGAGGATACAAAATTTGATTGGAAATTTTTAAAGAACCAAATGAGTTTGGCTCACAAGAATGGAACAGGTTTATGTTTTGGGCCATCTAAAATATAAGAACATATCTCACTGATTGTTCAAAATTATGTTAATGTGGACCTTGTAATGTAAAGAATTTTAGAGAGAGTGGCTGCTTTAATTGCTACCCATATCAATGAAAAATTTGGTTTTGTATATTTCAATTTTGGTTTCTATAATATTATGAAAAACATCAAAAATATCATCCACCATGATCAAGGATTCACCTCAGGGATAGAGGGATGGTTCAATATATGAAACTCATCAATGTTACCTATCATATAAACAAACAGAAAGAAAAAAATCACATGATCATCTCATTAGATGCTGAGAAAGTCTTTGACAAAATCCAACATACCTTTATCATAAAAGTCTCAGAGAGATCAGGCATGCAAAGCTCATTCCTAAACAAACTAAAGACAATATACAGCAAGCTGTCAGCCAACATCAAACTAAATGGAAAGACAAAGCACTTCCACCTAAATCATGGATAAGACAAGGCTGCCTTCTCCACTTCTAGCTAGAGCAATGAGATAACCTAAGAAGATCAAGGTGTTAAAAATTGGAAAGGAAGAATTTAAAGTATCCTTATTTGCAGACGATATGATAGTATACAAAAGTGACCCCCCAAAAACTACCAGAGAACTCTTTCAGTCGATGAACAACTTCATAAAAATGTCTGGATAAAAAATTAACTCAAAAAGAGCAGTAACCCTCCTTTATACAAATAATAAACACTCTGAGAAAAAAATTAGGGAAACAACTCCTCTCACAAAGCCACAAACAATGTAAAATACCTTGGCATAACACTAACTGAACACATTAAAGACCTGCATGATAAGAACTTCAAATCCTAGAGAGCAGGATGTCCATCTTCAGATCATGACAATTGTGGTGTTCACCAGCCAGGAGCGAATTAAAAATGGGTGATGTTGAGAAAGACAAGAATATTTTTGTTCAAAAGTGTTCCCAGTGCCACACTGTGGAAAAGGGAGGCAAGCATAAGACTGGACCAAATCTCCATGGTCTGTTTGGGTGGAAGACAGGTCAGGCTCCTGGATTCTCTTACACAGAGGCCAACAAGAACAAAGGCCTCACCTGGGGAGTGGATACCCAAGGAGTATTTGGAGAATCCCTAAAAGTACATCCCTGGAACAAAAATGATCTTCGCTGGATTTAAGAAAGGAGAAAGGGAAGACCTAATAGCATATCTCAAAAAGTCTACTAATGAGTAATTTCATTGCCTTATTTATTACAAAACAAATGTCTCATGGCTTTTAATGTGCACCATAATTTAATTCCTACATCAAAATTCAGATCATGAGTGCCTAACAATGTTTTTCTGGACAGTCCTGCTTTAAATAAAACTCCACTTGTAGTAAAGTGGATATGATCCTTTTTCAAATAACAATCCAGTCACATACATACTATCACTGCTCTCCCTTTTTCAAGATAAGATTGGACTTAATTAGTAATGTTCTACTTTCCACAAAGATGGGGGTGTCACCTCAAACCTGTTAAATGGTTTTATATTTAGACTTATATAACTGGGCATATGAATAAGTTTAAACACTGGAGAAAGTCTATCACCATCTCAGAAACAAGAACACTAACCTGTGTTTCAGTTTGTGTTTACTGGTCTGTTACAGGGAATGGCTAAACACCAGGAAGCAACTGTCTATTCTTGATGATGCTATTTTATTTAGAATTCTCTATGTCAAGGGTGCTGCTTTTATCATTGAAAGGCACTTACTGTGGTTTATGAATGATATCAAATAAAGAGTATTTAATACTTCTTTATAGTTGATCTATAGTTAAAATGCTTTTGGAAACCAGCAACTTAGACCTTACTTTTTAATTATTTATTATCAAAGACTAAGTTGTAATTCAGAATTGTCCTTAAATACCCATTCAGAAACACACAAAACTGAAACTTCTGTATATGTATTATCAGTAATGGCACTATTCTCCTACTTATTATATGGAAAGATTAAAATAAAGGAGATAGTTTGTAAGTTATCAACAGTGAGGTCATTAAAAAATTAAAAACAAAAAAAAAACTTCAAGCCTCTGAAAAAATAAATTGAAAAGGATATCAGAAGAAGGAAAGATCTTTGATGGATCAGTAGGATTACCATAGTAAAAAATGGCCCTCTCACCAAAAGCAATCTACAAATTCAATACAATTGTCATAAAAATCCCAAAACAATATTTACAGACCTTGAAAGAACAATTATCAACTTCATATGGAAAAATAAAAAAGCTGGGATAGTGAAAAAAATCTTGTAAAATAAAAGAATCTCTAGTGGTATCACTATCTTTGACTTACTACAAAGCAATAGTAATAAAAACCACCTGATAGTGGTAAAAAAACAGACAGTTGACAATGAAATCAAATTAAAACCCAGAAGTAAGCTCAAACACCTATGGACACTTGATTTTTGAGAAAGATACCAAAACCATACAATGGAAAAAAGAAATCATCTTCAACAAATGGTGCTTCTCTAACTGGATGTCTACATGTTGAAGAATGCATATAGATCTATATATATTACCAAGTCCAAGTGGATCAAAGACCTTAACATAAAACTGGATATACTATGTATAATAGAAGAGAAAGTGGGAAAAAGCCTTGAACTCATTGGCATAGGAGATAACTTTCTGTACAGAACACCAATATGTCAGACACTAAAATCAATAATTAATAAATTAGATCTCATGAAACTGAAATGCTTCTGTAAGGCCTAGGGCACTGTGAGTAGAACAAAATGGAAGCCTAAAGATTGGGAAAAGATAATCACTAACCCCACATCCACCAGAGGGCTAATATCCAAAATATATAAATAATTCAAGAAATTAAGCATCAACAAACCAAATAATCCAATACAAAAAGATGCAGTACAACTTAAACCAAGAACTCACAAAAGAGGAATCTCTAAAGCTGAGAAGCATGTAAAGAAATGCTCAACATCCTTAGTCATAAGGGAAATACAAATCAAAATGACTATGATATTCTTAGTCATTCTTAGCATATTATTTTCATAGTCATTACTATGATATACTTAGCCACCTGTCCGAATGCCTAAGATCAAAAACTCAAGTGATTTCACATGCTGGCAAGGAAGTAGTGAAAGAAGAGTGCTCCTCCATTGAAGTTCTATGTCAAGACCCAGATATAACACTCCTGGGCATATGCCAAAAATATGCTTCACCAAACCACAAGTATATTTCCTCAAACCATGCTCTTAGCAGCTCTATTCATAATAGCCAGACACTTGAAATAACCCACATGTCCTTCAACTGAGGAGTAGATAAAGAAATTGTGGTATGTTTATACAATGAAATTCTCTTCAGAGATTAGAAAAAAAAACACTTCAGAGATGTGTGTGTATATGTATATGTATATAAATATGAATATGATGTATATATATTAATTTCAGCATTTTAAGGTTTAGACAACTTTAAATTTGAAGGATGTTTGGCTTCTAAAACTAAAATTTACTTTTCAAAAATTTTGAGACATTATGTCATTCAGTTCTTGAGTTGTTTCTTATGTTTAATTTTCTTAAATTATGTTATATTAACCTCGTGGTCTAGAATAATTTTTAATGGCTTAGCCTTGTTTTTACAGGAGATATATGATTAGATTTGGCAGTATACTCATGATAATTATTTTCCCTAAATTTTAAGGACTAAAAGGGTTCTCAGTATATTTGTAAATGGTGAGATTAATATTTATAAAAAAAGATAACACACACACATGCATACACCTTACCATTAATAAAAAAATGCCAGCATTGCCCAGGCTTTAGGCAATACTAGAATAATTAATGTTAATTTACGGGGGATCATTTGCTTACTAGCTACTATGGTATAACAACCTTAATGGTAAAATATTATTTTCTCCAAAATATGTGTTTTGAAACCTAATTGTCTGTGTGCTAGCATGAAAATGTGGGGCCTGAGTCTATCATTAACTCATAAATTGGCTGAACCCATGAGTGGTAATTGCAAACCTTTTACCTTCCACATTTAAAGAATTTATCAATAGAGAAGAAATTACCTAGCCACAGAGGAAGTTAATTTTCCTCATACATACATACATAGAATCTTCCAGACTTATTAGGGACTTGCCACCTTCCAGATCTTTGGGGGAAAATGTTCCACATAAATTACTCAGTCCACTGTACTCTCTTAAAAGAGCTCAAATGCATACAAACAAATAAAAAAAGTCCTCTGTACATTTTCAGTAGAGACTTGCTTTCTGTCCAAATATATACTCAATTATAAACTTCCATGTGATTCTGAGAAAAGTATATATTCTTTAGTGTTTGGGTGGGATTATCTCTCAATGTTGATTAGGTCCATTTTATTTATGATGTCACTGAACTGAAGAATTTCAGACTGTTTTTTTTTTTCTGAAAACTTGTCTATTAATGTGAGTGGAATATTTTTTTTTGTTTATTTATCACTTCAAGTTGCATCTCCATCACAGACCCCTCCCTCCACCCCTCCTAGACCTACCCTCTCATCCTACCACTCTCTCCCCCTCTCTCACCTAACCTACTCCTCTGGAGTAGGTTGTCCCTACATATCAGCCCCCCTCAGTTCAACAGTCATATGAGTGTTAAGAGCTTCCCCTTGCACTGGGGCCTATATGGCAACTCTATTAGGGCAATGTGTCTCACTAACAGGTAACAAGGTCTATGTTCCTATTCCTTTTGGTGTGTTGGTTGTAAGATAGTTATCCTGTACTGCATGGCTAAAATCCAATTATAAATTAAGAGATGCCATGTGCATCTTTCTGAGTCTGGATTAGTTCAGTTAGGATGAGCTTTTCCAGTTCCATCTATTTGGCTGCAAATTGCAAGATTTCCTTGTTTCTGGTGACTGAGTAGTATTCCACTGTGTAAACATGCCACAGTTCATATATATATATATATATATATATATATATATATATATATATATATA
>CAJQZJ010034276.1:168749-205405 GCA_907164525.1 Lophiomys imhausi | reverse complement strand
TATATATATATATATATATATATATATATATATATATATATATATATTCTTCCATTGAGGGACATCTGGGTTGTTTCCAGTTTTTAGTTATTACAAATAAAGCTGCTATTAACACAGATGAGGAGGTTCCTTGTGGATTGGTTAGAGAGTGGGCCCAGGAGGGGTGGAGGGAGGGGACTGTAATGGAGCTGTAACTTGAAGTAATAAACAAAAAAAAAAACAAACAAGAAATACTCAACTCTCACTAATAGACATGGTGTCATGTAACCTAGACATGTCTCTGATTCACTTAGTCCTGAGGATGAAATTGAATACCTTTAAAAATTTTTTGTATTACTGCTAATGGATGTATGTGGTGTTCATGAATATATTCATGTTTCCATGTATGATGACATGCATACATGCATATATACATGCGAGCATATGCTTATAGGGACATGGAGTTATGTTGAGGAATCTTCATTGATTATTTTATATTTTATTTAATGAAGGAGAGACTTTCAAATAACCCGAGTTGGGTGATTCCAGAGGTTCTAGTAGCTATTTAGTCTTAGGGATACCCTGTATTTGACGCGTAACATATCTTGAACATCTCCATAAACTGACACCTTGACTTATCTTCCCAACTTGAGATTAAAGGCTTATAACAATAGATCCAATTTCCTTGATAGTGAAGATTGATTCAAGAGTTTCATACAGTTAGGCATACACACTATAAACTGAGTAACAAATTCAGAGTCTCCTTAGCTATTTTAATCATTGTTTATAATATTCTTCTAATAGACTCAATATCCATAGTATAATATATCCAAATGTAATATCTAATTTTTTTACAATCAGCAACAAGAATATGATTTAGTTTTTACCTCTCCATCCTTGAATAGCATTGATGGGGTGGTGTTAAACACTCAAAAGGTTAATTGGTCCTGTTTGCTGTCTGTTACTTAATTGACTATGATTGGTCAAATAAATGCTGAGGCCTGGAGATTGGACAAACACAGAGGTAGGCAGGACCAAGGTTCGTGGGCTTTTAGAGAGATACAGAGCATCTTGGGAAGAGGTTGCTGGAGAAGAAGCCAGGAGCAAACAAGGAAGATACACCATGGGATATATTAAAAAAGATCCTTCCATGTGGCCTGGAACATCAGCTTAGTGTAGAGAATAATAGTCCAAAGGGACATATGTATATATGGGGTTATATTTGGGTAATAAAATCATGAGCTAGCTTAGATGGGCTAGGATTGCACAACGCAGGCCTAGGTTTGTTAAGATCAACCCGGTGTCTGTGTGTATTTATTTATAATGGTGGGATAAGGATTTACACCGCCGATCAATTAAAGATAATATAAATACTGGTAAATAGTGTTTATTTATTTATATATTTATTTTTCCTTTATTTTTTATTTCTTCAAGTTACATCTCAAACGCAGTCCCCTACCTATTCCCCCTCCAGTCCCACCCACCCACCCTCAACCCCCCATCCTATTCCCTTTTTTTTTTTTCTTTTAAGTTTAAGGTATATCTTATTTTCCCATACAGTTTCCCCTTTCAGTCCAACAAATGGCTCTTTCTCTTATAATAATAAATACAATACAGTACAACAAGGTAATTAGGCCACAGTTATGAGGGTTTTATGGCTTAAGGTACATTCCCAATGACAAGTCCATATGTATTTGGTACATGACTTTAACATTCTACTATCTAAACATCTCCATGAGTTTAAAGTTCTATATCTGACTCAACATTCATACTAATTGCAACACAATTTTAAAAGTATCTTCTTAGATCTATAACACTCTCTTGACTGCTAAACAACTCAAAATTTAATTATGAGACTCTATCTATCTGTTCTTCAATCACCTCAGAGAACTGAGAGGGATAAATATATCTGATTTTATAGGAAGGACAGGGTCTGCAGCTTTCCAAACTAAGAAATGACATACCAGTGGCTGCCTGGACAGTTCCCATTTTCTCTCCATACATTACAGCATCGCTCTTCAGTCGTTTGGCCCCGCTTCTCTGACAGACATTGATTGTAGAGCAAGGGTTATAAAGGACATACCTACCCTGCCTTGGCAGAGCTAGGCTGTCGACTTACCTGCTTCCAGGTTTTGTCCTTTTTGGACAGCATTTGTCTACAGTTGGAGCAAGGGGCGTTTCCTACCAAGAGATAGGCTTGCGACTAATTCAATCATCTCCCACTGGAGATTCTTCAATGCTCATCTTCTACTTGGAGGAGTATAGGGGGTGCTGTCAGGAGTTGATATATCTTGATATAAAAAATCTAAAGTTACGAAAACATCTTTGAATGCCATATTCTGCAGATCTCTTGAGGTTTTTGAAGAGGCCCTATCTATCCCTTATATTAGGATAAGCAGATGTTGCTTGTCTCTTAGCAGGTTTATTTCTGATTAGCTTAGCAAGTAACTACAATAGGCTGTCATAGTACCTAACAGAATGACCGGCTTGCATAACCATTAGTTTGCATTTCTTATATATTTGGTTGTGAGCCTAGCCTTTAACGGCTGAGCCATCTCTCCAGCCCTAGTTTGCATTTCTTAATTATCCTAAACAGTTTATGACAGTTAGTAGTAAAAGGCCGAAACATCACATTTCATTTTTTTTCTTTACCTCCTAACCCTTCCATCCCATTTCTCTGGGGTGGGGTGTCCTTATATAACAGTCCCTCATCTCAGTTGAGAGGTCATATGAGGGCCAAGAGCCTTTTCATTCATTGGGGATCTACGAAAAGTACCATCAGTGAAAAGGGTCTTGTTGCCCGGGAGAGAGAACTACTAAACAAAAAAAAACAAACCAATAAGCATACCATAGCTAAAAAAGACAAAAAATAGAAAAAATATAACTAATATATAAAAAAATAAATAAAAGACAAATATTAAAAATAAGAAGTCTATGTACAAGTTCCCTTTGGTGTGTTAGTTGTAGTATTGATACCTTCTACTATATAGCTAAAATCCTACTATAAGTGAGTAGATGCCATATGTGTCCTTCTGAGTCTGGGTTAGTTCACTCAGGATGAGCTTTTCTATTCCATCCATTTGGCTGCAAATTGCATAATTTCATTGTTCCTGATAACTGAATAATATTACATTGTGTAGATGTACCACCGTTTTTTAAACCATTCTTCAGTTGAAGGACATCTGGGTTGTTTCCAGTTTCTAGCTATTACAAATAAGGGTGCTATAAACATAGATGAGGAAACTTCCTTATGATTCCGTGAAGAGGCATTTGGGTGTATACCCAGAAGTGGTATGGTTGGGTCCTGAGGCAGAACTATTCCAAGTTTTCTAAGATATCGCCAGACTGACCTCCATAGTGGTTGCACAAGCCTGCATTCCCACCAGCAATGGAGTAGGGTACCCCTTTTCCACACCCTCGCCAGCATGTGCTGTCATTTGAGTTTTTGATCCTAGCCATTCTGACAGGTGTGAAATGGAATCTCAGAGTCGTCTTGAGTTGCATTTCTCTGATGATTAAGGATGTTGAGCATTTCTTCAAGTGTATCTCAGCCATTAGGGATTCCTCCTTTATGAATTCTGTATTTAGCTCTGTCCCCCATTTTTTGATTGGATTATTTGGTATTTTTGGCATTTAATTTCTTGAGTTCTTTGTCGATTTTGGATATTAGCCCTCTGTCAGATGTGGGGTTGGTGAAGATTTTCTCCCAGTCTGTATGCTGCCGTTTTGTTCGAATGGCAGTGTCCTCTGCTTTACAGAAGCTTTTCAGTTTCATGAGGTCTCATTTATTGATTGTTGATCTCATGTCCTGAGCTGTTGGTGTTCTGTTCAGGAAGTTGTCGCCTGTGCCAATCATTTCGAGGGTTTCTCCCACTTTTTCTTCTAGTAGATTTAGTGTGACCGGCCTTATGTTTAGGTCTTTGATCCACTTGTACTTAAGTTTTGTACAAGATGATAAGTATGGGTCTAACTTCATTCTTTTAAAAATGGACATCCAGTTAGACCAGCACCATTTGTTGAAGATGCTGTCCTTCTTCCATTGTGCCGTTTTGGCTTCTTTGTCAAAAATTAGGTGGCCATAAGTGTGTGGGTCTATTTCTGGATCTTCTATTCGATTCCATTGATGTACTGGTCTGTTTCTATACCAATACCATGCTGTTTTTATAATTGCTCTGTAGTACAGCTTGAAATCTGGGATGGTAATACCTCCAGATATTTTCTTATTGTACAGGATTGATTTAGCTATTCTGGGCTTTTTGTTGATCCATATAAAATTGAGACTAGCTCTTTCCAAGTCTAAAAAAAAATTGTGTTGGTATTTTGATAGGAATTGCATTGAATCTATATATTGCTTTTGGTAGGATGGCCATTTTTTATTATGTTGATCCTACCTATCCATGAGCATGGGAGATCTTTCCATCTTCTAAAGGCCTCTTCCATTTCTTTCTTCAAGGGCTTGAAGTTCTTGTTGTACAGATCCTTTATTGCTTGGTTAGAGTTACCCCCAGGTATTTTATGTTGTTTGTGGCTATTGTGAAGGGGTTGTTTCCCTTATTTCTTTCTCAGCCCATTTTTTTGTTGTATAAAGAAGGGCTTCTCATTTTTTGAATTAATTTTGTATCCAGCCACCTTGCTGAGGTGTTTATCATCTGTAAGAGTTCTCTGGTGGAATTTTGCGGCCGCTTATGTATACTATCATGTCATCTTCAAATAGGGATAATTTGACTTCTTCGTTTCTGATGTTTATCCCCTTGATGTCCTTTAGTTGTCTTATTGTTCTAGCAAGAACTTCAAGTACTATATTGAAGAGATATGGTGAAAGTGGACATCCTTGTCTTGTCCCTGAGTTTAGAGGAAATGCTTCATGTTTCTCTCCATTCATTTTGATATTGGCCACTGGCCTGCTGTATATTGCCTTTATTATTTCTAGGTACGGCCCTTGTATGCACGTTCTCTCCAGAACTTTTAGCATGAAGGGGTGTTGGATTTTGTCAAATGCTTTTTCTGCATCTAGTGAGATTATATGTGGTTTTTTTCTTTCATCTTGTTTATATGATGAATGACGTTGATAGATTTTCATATGTTGAACCATCCCAGCATCCCTGGGATGGAGCCTACTTGATCATGGTGTATGATACTTTTGATGTGTTCTTGAATTCAGTTTGATAGTATGTTATTAAGTATTTTTTCATCTATGTTCATGATTGGTCTGAAGTTCTCTTTCTTTGTTGGGTGTTTGTGTGGTTTAGGAATCAGGGTGATTGTGGCCTCGTAGAATGAGTTTGGCAATCTACTTTCAGATTCTATTTTGTGAAAGAGTTTGAAAAGTACTGGTGTTAGCTCCTCTTTGAAGGTCCGGTAGAATTCCGTTCTAAAGCCATCTGGCCCTGGGCTTTTTTTGGTTGGGAGATTTTTAATGACTGTTTCTATTTCCTTAGGGGTTATAGGGCTGTTTAATCTGTTTATCTGATCTTGATTTAGCTTTGGTAGGTGGAATCTTTCAAGAAAATTGTCCTTTTCACTTAAGTTTTCAAATTTGGTGGATTATAGATTATTAAAGTAGGATCCAAGTATTCTCTGGATTTCCTCAATGTCTGTTGTTATTTCACCCTTTTCATTTCTGATTTTGTTGATTTGTGTTTTGTCCCTCTGTCTTTTTGTTAATTTGACTAAGGGTCTTGTCTGTCTATTTTGTTGATTTTCTCGAAGAACCAACTCTTGGTTTCATTGATTCTTTGTATAGTTCTTTTTGTTTCTAAGTTGTTGATTTCAGTCCTAAGTTTGATGATCTCCTGCCTTCTGCTCCTCTTGGGAGTGCTTGCTTCTTTTTTTTCCAATTGGCCCAGTTTAGCTGTTAATTTGCTAATATGAGCTATCACAGTTTTCTTTCTGAAGGCACTTAGTGCTATTAACTTTCCTTGTAGCAAGCTTTCATTGTGTCCCATAGGTTTGTGTATGTTTTGTCTTCATTTTCGTTGGATTTTAAAAATTCTTTGATTTCCTTCTTTATTTCTTCCCTGAACCAGTGGTCCTCTAGTAAAGAGTTGTTCAATTTCCATGTGAGTGTATACTTTCTGTTGATTCTTTTGCTATTGAAGTCCAGCTTTATTCCATGGTCGTCTGATAAGATACAAGGGGTTATTTCAATTTTCTTGTATCTGTTGAGGCTATATTTGTGTCCAACTATATGTTCGATTTTGGAGAAGGTTCAGTGAGATGCTGATAAGAAAGTGTATTCTTTTGTGTTTGGGTGAAACATTCTGTAGATATCTGTTATGTCCATTTGGTGCATGATCTCTGTTACTCATTATTTTTCTGTTTGGCTTCTGTCTTGATGATCTTTCCATAGTTGTGAGTGGGGTGTTGAATTCTCCCACTATTAAAGTGTTTCGATCGATGTGCGATTTAAGTTTTAGAAGCGTTTCTTTTATAAATGTAGGTGCCTTTGTATTTGGGGCATAGATGTTCAATATTGTGATGACCTCTTGGTGTATATTTCCTTTAATGAGTATAGTATGTAACGCCCTTCTCTCTCTTTTTTATTAACTTCAATTGGAAGTCTATTTTGTTTGATATTAGGGTGGCTACTCCAGCTTGTTTCCTGGGTCCATTTGCTTGGAAGACCTTTTCCCAGCCCTTTATTCTGAGGTAGTATTTATCTTCAATAGTGGGATGTGTTTGTTGTATACAGAAAAAGATGGGTCTATTTTACGATCCAGTCTGTATGTCTGTGTCTTTTTATTGGCGAGTTGAGTCCGTTGATGTTGATGGATATTAGTGACCAGGCATCGTTATTTCCCATTATTTTGTTATAGCTGGCTGATTTGTGTTTCTCTTTTGTTTAGTTGCTGTGGAGGTTTCTATTTCCTCTGTTTTCTTGGGTGCAGTTATCTTCTCTGTGTTGGAATTTTCCTTCCAGGATCTTCTGTAGGGCTGGGTTTGTGAGGAGATATTGTTTGAATTTGATTTTGTCATGGAATATCTTGTTTTCTCCTTCTATGTTAATAGAGAGTTTTGCTGGGTATAGTAGTGTGGTTGGGCACCTATGTTCTCTCAGGGCTTGTAGGACATCCTTCCAGGCCCTTCTAGCTTTTAAAGTTTCTGAGGAGAAATCAGGTGTGATTCTGATGGGTCTGCCATTGTATGTGACTTGGCGTTTTTCTCTTACAGCTTTTAATATCCTTTCTTTGTTCTCTACATTTGGAGTTTCTATTATTATGTGGAGAGAGGTTTCTTTTCTGATCTAATCTGTTTGGTGTTCTGTACGCCTATAGGATTTTTACTGGCATCTCTTTCTTTAGGTTTGGGAAGTTTTCTTCTATGATTTTGTTGAAGATATTTCTTGGACCATGGAGTCGGGAGTCTTCTCTTTCCTCTATGCCTATAATTCTTAGGTTCCGTCTTTTCATTGAGTCCTTGATTTCTTGGATGTTGTGGGTGAGAGATTTTTTTAGCCTTCTCATTTTGTTTGGATGTTGTACTGATTTCTTCCATCGAATCTTCCATGCCTGAGATCCTGTCTTCCATCTCTTGCATCCTATTTTTCATACTCACATCCGTAGTTCCTGTTCTCTTCTCTTGATTCTCCATTTCCTCTTTTAACTCTGACTGTGTTTTCTTTATTGTTTCCATTGCTATTTTCATGTCTTGAATGATAATGTTCGTTTTGTACATTTCCTTCTCCAGTTTGCTTGTTTTTCTCTTGAGATCTTTCATTGCTTTATCCTTTTCCTGTTCATGCTGGGTCACCTTGGCTTGGAGCTCTTTAATGATGTTATTCGTTGTTTTGACTTGTAGAATTGTGGCTTCTTTGAATTCCTTCATAGTTTTAAGTTCTTCTTGAAGGGACTTTATCACTTTCCATAATGTAGAATTGTAATCTTTTTCATGTGTTTTAGTTGTGGTGAGGTGGTTCGGGCTGGATGGAATAGTGTTGCTTTCTTTTGTTGGAGACATTTCGCTCTGTTTTTTTTTTTTTTTTTTTTGTCTCAGACCTCTGGCCATGTGAAATTATTATTATTTTTTTTTTTGCTGTCTTCTGGACTTGGGTCCAAAGGGGGCACTGTGGTGTAGGAGTTGCCTTACTCCACCCCTATAAGGTGAGTCATTCAGTCCCGCCTCCCAGGTAGGGACCTATTAATTCAGGTGGCAGAGCTGTGCACAAGTAAGCTCTGATTCCCCGCAGGAAGGGCCCTTACTAGTACAAAAGTTCGATATAGGACAGTTTCAAATATCTCACAGTTTGCCCAGGGTTGGTTCCTGTAGGGGGTAAACCTGCAGTTCAGCTCCAATAGCCTTTCTGCTCCCGAGGCTTGGAAGCTGGCCAGTGACGTCACAGACTGGGATCTGAAGAAGCTTTGCAGTGGAGCTACTTTACTTCCAAGGGTCACAACCTTTCCCAGATAATTGGATGGTCTGTGTGAGACCTGGGAGTGCCCAGCAGGGTGGGGATTATCTCTGCATGGTTTCTGAATCTGCTGGCTGGGTATTACGTTGGAACTTACTGGGAATTTCTCCTTTTGGGGGGATGGGTTATCCCAATTCCCGTGTCCAGAGGCTTCCTAGCGTGTCCGAGAGTTGGAAGGGGCGTCCTGCCCAGGCATCTTCCGTGGTCCCTGTGCAGCTGGGAGAGATTTAGAAGGGGTCGTCCCTTTGTACAGTGTCCTGCAACACTTGTCGCCTTGTGGCTGTTGACCCCGAAATCAAAATAAGTCTGCGCCGGCCGCCGCCATCTTGGATCCCCAGTAAATAGTTTAATTAGCCATTATTTTTTCTACATTTCATGGTCCCAATTTTTTTCAACATTCATGTATTTATTCAAGTTACATCTTGATCACAGCCACTCTAGTCCCACTCTCCCACCCTCTTCCACCTCTTCCTCCCTCTTATCCCTCTTCTCAGGTGAGGAGGCCTCCACATATCAAGCCCCCTTCAGTTTATCAGTCACATAAGGCCCAAGAGTTGTCTCTTGCTCTGGGACCCAACATGGCAGTTCAGCTCGGGTAAGATGTCCCACTAACAGGCAACAGAATCCATGACAGAGACCAACACATGCCTCCACTTGCTAAAGGATATATATAAAGATGAAGTTGTCTATCATCTATATATGTATACAGAGGTCTAGTTCTAGTCTAACTATGCTTTTTTTTTCTTCCTTTTTTTTTGGTTAATGTTTCAGTCTCTGTAAGCCTCTAGGGGGCCTAGGTTTTTTGTGATTCTGTTTATTTTCATGTGTTGTTCTTGTCCCCTCTGGGTCTCTCTATTCCTCCTCCCTCTCTTATACAGGACTCCCAGAGCACCATATAATGTTTTGCTGTGTGTCTCAGCATCTTTTTTGATCCACAGATAGTTGGAGCTTCTCCTAGGATAGTTATGCTAGCCTCCAGTTCCTCTGGATCTGTAGATTGCAGGATAGTTATCCTGTACGATATGGCTAAAATCCAGTTCTAAATGAATACAATCCATGTATCTTTCTGGGTCTGGGTTAGTTCACTCAGGATGAACTTTTCTAGTTCCATCCATTTGGTTGTAATTTTTATGATTTCCTTCTTTCTGATAGTGTAGTAGTATTCCATTCTGTAATGTACTACAGTGTTTTCATCCATTCTTCGTTTGAAGGGTATCTGGATTGTTTCCAATTTCTAGCTATTATGAATAAATCTGGTATGAACATAGTTGAAGAGACGTCCTTGTGGTTTGGTAGAGAATCTTTTGAATATATGCCCAGGGATGGTGGTATGGTTGGGTCTTGAAGTAGAATTATTCCCAGATTTCTGAGGTATTTCCATATTGATTTCTAAAGTGGTTGTACATGTTTGCAAGTCCATTAGTAATGGAGGAGTTTTCTTCTTTCTCCATATCTTCATCAACATGTACTGTCACTTGAGGTTTTGTTCTTAGTGGTTTTGATGGGTGTGAGATGGAGTCTCTACTATTAAACTTGAAGTATAGCACTATTGTTGAATTATCTAGATTAATATACATATTTTAAAAGAATCTCACATATATATGTGATTTCCTGTTAGCACTTGTGTGTGTGTGTGTGTGTGCCTTCCCTCAAGTGTCATAGATTAGCTAACAAAAACAACAACTACAACAAAAACAAAAAACAAAACTTCAACACTAGGCCTGTGTAGCCCCTCTTTGAGTTTTTGTTCATGTTTCCCCAAGAGATACATAAAAAATTATAGGCTATTACTGTTGCCCTTCATAGTTCTCCAAAGGTAAAAAGTAAGTTTCTCAACTTGAAGATATAATAAATAAAGGACAAAGAGAATCCAGCATAAATCTGAAAGCCTCTTCTCTGAGGACTAGCTTTCATGTATCAGAAGATTCTAGTCAGCTTCCAAAGAAGGAAGGCCAACTATAGCACTACCCGGCTATGATACTCATGGTCTACAACAGTGTCCTTTGTTGCACATGTAATCTTAATGGAAACAAAATAATGGAATGCGTATCTATATGGAGATCAACAGTTCTCTTAATAGCTGCTCAACAACAAGAAAATAACAGTTTGTACTTGAATCCTAGCAAAATATCCAGGGTTACTGAAATCATGGATTTTTGAGGGGGCCTACAACCATAAATTTGCTAACTCACCTAAATTCCAATCTACATTCTAAATATTTATCTTTATACGCACTTTTAAGTGCAGTTCTCTCCTCTCATCAAAGAAATTTTCTTTGCAGCTGTTGGGGACTATTACAAAACTGATCAAAGTACAGAGTTGCAGATTCAGTTCCATGACACACCTACAGCACAATTTCTGCACATAAAGCTCAAGAATAATTTCAGAATGTAGGGAATATTGTAAAAGACAGTGATTTGGCTGTGATATTATGTCTACATATAATGTCAGAGAAGCAACACTCATAAAGACTAAGCAACATGGCTGCTTAAATAGGACCCCATTAAGGACAGCAAAAATAGTCATGGTAATGTGGCAGGGGGAAAATTCATGAGTCTTCAAATCTTGAAAAAGTACTAGAGGCAACTAAAGAATGCTTAGAGCTGAGAGCTGAGAGAGAAGTAATTTTACACAGGGAAGAAAATGATTGTTTTTCAAATACCAAACATCCAGCCTTGAAATATGCACATAAATAGCAATATATAGACAAAGCAGATTGCACACACACACACACACACACACACACACACGGAGATCAACAGTTCTCTTCATGGCTGCTCAACAACAAGAAAATAACAGTTTGTACTTGAATCCTAGCAAAATATCCAGGGTTACTGAAGTCATGGATTTTTGAGGGGGGCCTACAACCATAAATTTGCTAACTCACCTTAATATACGTTGCTTATAAATATGTGTGTGTGTGTGTGTGTACAATATGCTTTGTTTATATATATGTGCATATGTATATATACAATATGCTTTGTCTCTATATATATGTGTGTGTGTGTGTAAATGTGTGTGTGTTTGTGTGTGTGTTTGTATGTATACTTTCCTTTTTATCTATAGCAACAATTAAAGAAAAAGAGGCCATAAAGTTTGAATGAGAACTATGAGGTACATGGAAGTGGTTAAAGAAATAAAAGTGAAGATGAAATCTTGTTTTTATATTATAATCTAGAAATGATTATTAAAAAGTCAATCCTATATTCATAATCACATTGATAAAATCATTTTGTAATAAAACAAATAGATATTCTTACCTTTATGTCACGTTCTCCATTTATTCATCTAATGATTAACTATGTAAAAACTTCGATTCAAAAAGAATTATCTTCATCTGATCTTTCTTCAGTCCTCACTGGATATGTTTCATGCAAAATATTCATGTTAACTTAACTAATTTAATCTTCTGGATATTGAATTAGGAACTAAATATTGTTCTAATTATTTCAAATATAAAATCCATTTTTAATTTATACTCACTTGGATATAAAATTCTCATATTTACCCACTTATTATTTCACTATTAGCACTCCCCATTTTATTATTACCTCAAGTATAACATCAAATTAACAATTGTTAGGAAAATATAGCCACCAATATATTTTTTCATCTTTTGAAAAGTGCAAAAAAATTGTTTTTGTCCTGATTGAATTTCATCTGGTAAAACAGCATGACCACTTTAAAGTTAAAGTTACCATAAGCTAAAAACCAAATCATTGCTCAGTTTAATTCCAGTTATGATGATTCTTTAACTCAAGAATTTCTAATTGTTTTATTATACTTTAAAGTGTATCACTTCAAATAGTCTTAGTGGATATCCAGAGAGCCAAACCTCCATCCGTTTTTCATCAGTGAATTTTAGCACTTTTCCCCTACCAAAACCAGTGTGTCCTCAATTCCTCTTTCTCATTCCATTTTCATTTTTTTTATATTACACTTTACAATATCCCTAGATTAACAGCCACATAAAAGAAAGAATACCTGCCATTTATCCCATTTGCAACTGGTTGTTCCGTAATAGACTCTGTTATGGAGCAGTCTCATAAATTAGTAATATTATAATCTTATTTTATTGCAATCTGCTTTAAAATTGATGTCGGGTTATAAGTGAATAATGAAAACATCTGTTTTAAGATAGTGTAGCCACCCTGTCCTGGAATTCATAGGAAGCTTTCTGTCACAAACTCACAAAAGCTGTGACTACAGGTACTGAACAGTATTCCAGGTAAAATTTTATGCAGATAAAAAATATCGTCTTTATGCCAAAAATAATAACACAAACTTTGGATACTATTCCTCCAACTTTGCTTATGATAAAAAGTGAATGCATATTAAAACAGTTGTATTAACTACATTCAAATTATTTCCAATTACAGAAACCAGGATGAGTATTTGAGAAATATTTTTCATGCCAGATTAAATTCTTGGCTCTGTGTGCCTAAAATTTTGAGTCTTTCAGAATGAGATCTATATATTTCAATTGGTATTTAATTACTGTTTTTCTGTAAGAGTAGATAAACCTCAATTTCTTTTTTAAATTAATGTTTTTATTTCTTCAAATTACATCTCAATTGCACTTCCATCCTTACTCTCCCCTCCAGTCCCACCCTCCCTCCTTCTTCCCCCTCAACCCTCCATCCACTTCCTTTTTTTTAAGTTTAAGGTATATCTTTTCCCCCTTCAGCCCCCCCTTTCAGTCTGACAAATGGTTCTTTCTCTTATAACAATAAATAAAATACAAAACAACACAAGTAATTAGGCCACAATTATGAGAGTTATATGGCTTAGCATACATTCCCAATGTCCAGTCCATAAGTATTTGGCACCTGATTTTAACATTCTACTATCCAACCATCTCCATGAGTTTAAAATTCTATATCCAACTCAGCTTCCAACTTCACTTGCATCACAATTTTAAAAACATCTTCTTAGATCCAGAACACCATTTTAATTCCTAAACAACTCAAAAATTAAATATAAGACTCTAGCTATCTAGTCTTCAACCACATCAGAGACCTGAGAGGGATAAATATATCTGGTTATACAGGAATTCCCGGGCCAGCAGCTTCCAAAACTAAGAAATTACATACCAGTGACCACCTGGACAGTTTCCAATTACTCTCCACACATTTCAGCATCAATCTTCAGCTGTTTGGCCCCGTTTCTCTGACAGACATTGATTGTACAGCAGGAATTATGAAGGACTTGCCTACCCTGTCTTGGCAGAGGTAGACTGTCTACTTACCTGTTTCCAAGTTTTGTCCTATTTGGACAGAACTCTGTCTATAGTTGAAGCAAGGGATTTTTCTTGCCAAGAGATGGGCTTGTGACTAATTCAACCATCTCCAATTGGAGATTCTTCGATACTCATCTTCTACTTGGAGTAGAATAGGGGGTGCTACAGGAGCTTACATGTCTTAATATCAAAAAATCTTAAGAAAACATCTTTGAATGCCATATTCTGCAGATCTCTTGACATTTTTGAAGACCATCTATCTTTCTCCTTATATTTGGATAAGCAAGTATTGCTTGCATCTTACCAACTTGATTTCTGATTAACTTAGAAAATAACTGTGATAGACTGCCCTAGTACCTAACAAAATGACACGCTTGAATGACTATTAGTTTATATTTCTTAAGTATCCTAAAGAGTTTATGATAGTTGCTAACAAAAAGCCAGCATGGCGAGGGTGTGGAGAAAGGGGAACCCTACTCCATTGCCGGTGGGAGTGCAGGCTTGCGCAACCACTATGGAGGTCAGACTGGCAATATCTTAGAAAACTTGGAATAGCTTTGCCTCAGGACCCAGCCATACCACTTCTGGGTATACATCCAAATGACTCCTCACCGAATCACAAGGAAGTTTCCTCATCTATGTCCATAGCAGTCTTATTTGTAATAGCTAGAAACTGGGAAAAACCCAGATGTCTCTCAATCGAAGAATGGATTAAAAAACTGTGGTACATCTACACAATGGAATACTACTCAGCCATCAGAAACAATGAAATTATGCAATTTGCAGCCAAATGGATGGAACTAGAGAAGCTCATCCCGAGTGAGCTAACCCAAACTCAGAAGGATGCACATGGCATCTATTCACTTATAGTTGGATTTTAGATAAATAGTACAGGATAAGTATCCTACAACCAATGCACCAAAGGGAACATGGACATAGCCTTTTTTGTTTTGTTTTGTTTTGTTTTGTTTTGTTTGTTTGTTTGTTTGTTTTAGTTTTCTCTCCCTGGCAATGAAACACTCTTCCCTGGTGGTACTGCCTTGTAGGCCTCTAGTGTATGAGGAGGCTCTTGGCCCTCATCTGATTCCTGAACTGGGGTGGGGGATTGTTATGTAGTGAAACTCCACTACAGAGGAGTGGGATGGAAGGTTTAGGGGTAGAGGGTGGGAGGGCAGGGCTCGGAAGAGGGAAAAGAGGACACTATGATTGAGATGCAACCTGAAGCAACAAATAAATAAATTAAAAAAAAAACCCAAAAAATAAATATCAGTATTTTCCCTCTCATATCTGACAAGTTATAAATGAAAATGAGCCACCAAACCTCATTTTTTTTTCTTTCATCTGGAATCATGTGTTTAAGGATAATTCAAATATATAAAAGAACACACATCACTAATAAAGTCAACTATAAAATACTTTGAGTTGGGCTGGAGAGATGGCTCAGCCGTTAAAGGCTAGGCTCACAACCAAAATACTTTGAGCAATTATTACAGAAACCTGCTTTTATGATTATATACACTGTAAAAGAAGAAATCCAAAGAGGAAGATATAATCTAAGAGTAGAAGCATGAAAAAGATGAGCAAGGACAGAAATGGGAAACCTCACATTCTCAGCTTCTGTTAATGTAAAAGAAGTCATGAAGTTTTACTTCACAGTCTGTCTTTGCTATCCCTGGAATATGTGAGCCTTAAAACACATTCTAGAGGTTTTTTCTATCATTCCCTAGACACTGAATTAAGGACTAGCACAATTTCACATTGCATAAAGCTGCCAGCCTGGGCTCCCGTTCGTCCTTTAATACCCCTTTGCTTTTCAGTGTCTCACATTTCCTGCTCATTCTCTCTCTCTAGATACTTTCATTGTCCTTATTATTGATTCACACTTTATATTCAAAGTAGTGATTTTTTCCCATTTTCTAACAAAAAAATGTGTTTTTCGCAATAACCTTAAGCTTTATACTGAGATGGAACCTTAGAGTAAAATTATTATAATTACTTTCTTAAAGCCTGAGGAAACTGAAGAAAAGCATGGAAGATTTAAAATTCACTCCTCCACACACTCATATCCAGTTTCTTGATCAAAGAATAGCAAGATTGGGAATTCTGTTTCTGTTGTCTAAGAAGTTATTATACAATCAAGGATAACGTAGAAAATATAGTCATAACATGAAATTATATTCTCATCTCATGAAACAAGCAAAAACAGAATAAAAACCAGAGATATTATGAAAAATAGCACTACAGAGTTGGCCTTATCAGTTATATCACTCAGCTACCATAGTATCAATTAGGATACATGAAAGAGACAGCCTGCATTTCTTCTCACTAGGAGAGCCTTCTGTGTATGTTTCCACACTCTTTGCAGAGCCTAGTGATTGAGTATTTGTAGTACTTCAGTACACTGCACTCTGCCATGTGGAATCTGTTTTCAATCTGTACTTCTGAAGGTCAAAGGACTTCTCTACCCTAGAGCAGCATGATTTACAGTTTCCTCAGTTGTTGATGCTCCGGTATTTTATTATTTGTTCATTCGTCTTATAAGTACTATGGCAAACAAACAAACAAGCAAACAAGCAAATAAACCATCCACAGTGCTTTGTAAGGACTGGCTGGATTTATCCTATGAACAAAATATTAAAATATGTATTTCACAACTTAGTACACATGGGCACACTAGTACATGTTTATAATGCACTCAATTTGAAGGCTGAGTTATAAATATTTACAATAGTTCAGTATTGGCTACAGAGCTAATCCCTGAGAAGACTAGACTGTAGAATGATACATAGTATTAACACATTCTTGTATGTTATAGTTAGAGACATAAATAATAATGAAAAAGATATGTAAACAAATAAGTTATATTCAAGCTGTCAAATTTCAGCCCCCTTGCCTGAACTCATTATGGTCACCTGGCTTTATAAAATAGGCATTCTGTTACTTGTAAGGAATAAATCGGTTCTTAGTAAAAATCAAAATGATCATTTAAGTCCTCAAATTGTTTCTTATGATATCTAGTAGTTGTTGGAGGTGATGTTTTCAGAATAAATTCACAAAAAGAATGTGGTGGGCAACTAACATTAGTTCAAAGAAAGACACCTTCATCTCCAATATCCTTTAGCTGTGTTAAATTGTAGATTCAACTGTAATGGTACAATTTGCCAAAACAGTAAAGAAGGGATGATATTTGGAAGAGCATGGAAAAGATTTTAGTTAAAGCCAATCTACCATATTATCTTCAATGAAGAAAGAAATCCTTTTGCTTTTATCAGAGGATGACTGTTATTTGCTGGCTAGTTTTACATCACCTTGTCCCAAGCTAGAGATATTTGAAAGGAGGGAACCTCAGTTGAGAAAATATCTCCAAAAGATATGTATATAGGACATTTTCTTAATTAGTGATTGATGGAGGAGAGCACAGCCCATTGAAACTGGTGCTCTTCTTGGGCTATAGGCTCTATGAGAAAGCAGGCTGAGCAGGGCATGATGAGCAAACCAGAGTCACATTCCTTCAATGCCTCTGCATCTTCTTTCTCCTCCAGAATCCTGCCATGTCTGAGTGCCTGTAGTGACTTCATAACTGATGATGAGCAACAATGTGAAAGTGTAACCCAATAAACTGTTTGTTCCTCTAGTTGTTTTGGCCAAGGTGTTTCATTGCAGATATATTAATGATAGGTAAGACAAGCTATGAGTACTCCAGTGAAGTCACTAATGCTTACCTATCACCAGGGACTTGGCAATAGTGGTAACTCAGGTGGAATTTGTTCATTCCTTTAAAGTGGATTTTCAAAACACAACTTTTTATTCTTAGCAATGAAGGCTGAAAGAATTTGAGTGAGGACTACAAAAAGACTGGCTTTAATTGAAAAGAAAATCAAACTCAAAAATAAACCCCAAATTGAGATGCAGCATAAGCAGAACAATTTTATCAGAATATCTTTAAACACACAGATACACACACACACACACACACACACACACACACACACACACACACATACATGTGCGCGCGCACACAACTGAATCAACACAGACATTATTAGGTAAAAAATTGAATATCAATGTATAAGATTATTTCTATGTGATGCTTTCACAGATCATCAACAGAAGGTCAATGAGGAAACAGAGGAGTAGAGTGACCTTATAAACCAAGTATATTCAACAGATTCACATTTACAAGCATTCAATTATATAACAGCAAAATGGTATTATCTCAATTTTATACATAAGTTATACTATTCATTCTAGAAAATACTCTACATGTTAGTCCACAAGATAGAAATGTACTTTGATGAAGCAATATAATTCAAAATATATTTTCTAGTAAGTAATGTAGTAAAACTATATGTAAATCTGACTCTTCTCTCCCTAATCATTTTAATTATGTAAAACTTTATCAATTGAGACAAGTAAGGACCTAGGCTGCCTTTAAATAGAATGATAATAAATTTCAAGAGACACATTGGTCTGCTTATTGTGAGAACACTATAAAAAAATCTTTGCTCAAATTTATTCCATAACTGTGTTACAATTGTATGGAGTCAATGGACTTATGAGTTCAATAATTTATGAAGTTTTCTGAGATATTTTCTTGGAATGTAAAGCTTTATAAATCACAGAATCATTAGAATTAAACCTCACATATTGATATAGGCAAAAATATCCTAGATAAACTTCTACAGATATCAGTATAATCACTTACTGCATTCTCTGGGACTCCTCCAGATTAGGTGCAGACATAGATTTCCTATATTTTGTAAACCCCCATTAATACCAAGAAACATTTTCTACAAGGGACCCCAATATAACTAGCATAAGAAAATTTTAAGACATTGAAGAAAGAAGTTGAACAAGATATTAGAAGATGGAATTTTCTGCTATGTTTATGGATCAATGGGATGAATATAAAGAAAATGGCCACCTTATCAAAAACCCTCTCAATTCAACACAGTACTAATCAAAGTTACTACAGAACTATTTATTGGAATTTAAAAAAAAAATCCAGCTTCATACGGAAACACCAAAAACTCAGTTTGCTAAAAAAAGTTCCTGAGTAATAATAAAGAAAATGTGTGTAGTTATTACTGTATAAGATCATAAGATGTACTACAGAGCTACAGTAATAAAACAAGATAATATTGATGTTTAATTGATTTTTAAAAAATTTAATTGAAGACCCAGATATAACATTACCTACCTATGGACACTTAATTTTGTGTAAGGAAGCAATAAATATACACTGAAAATGAGAGATGGCATCTTCAAAGTTGATGATGGTCAAACTGTAGAACAGTGGTTCTCAATCTTTGACCCACAAACCCTTTGGAGATTAAATAACCTGGGAATACCTATCAGAGTTACCCCTGAATTTTCCTCAGAAAATTTAAAAGCCAGAAGGGCATGGGCAGACATCCTACAAGCCCTGAAAGAACATAGCTGCCCAGTGAGACTACTATGCCCAGCAAAATTCTTTATCAACACAGATGGAGAATACAAGATGTTCCATGACAAAATCAAATTTAAACAGTATCTACCCACAAATCCATCACTACAGAAAATTTTAGAAGGAAAATTCCAACCCAGAGAAGATAACTAAACCCAAGAAAACAGAGGAAACAAAATCTCCACTGTAGATAACCAAAAGAAACACACAACGACCACCCACACCAAAATAATAGGAAATTAAAACCTTTGATCATTAATATCCATCAACATCAATGGACTCAACACCCCAATAAAAAGACATAGGCTTACAGAATGGATCTGTAAACAAGACCCATCATTTTGCTGCATATAAGGAATGCATCTGACTAACAAAGATAGATGCTACCTCAGAGTAAAGGGCTGGGAAAAGGTTTTGGAAATGGATCCAGGAAGCAAGCTAGAGTAGCCATCTTAATATCAACTAAAATAGGCTTTCAACTGAAGTCAAAAAAGATAGAGAAGGGCACAACATACTCATGAAAGGAAATATTCATTAATGACATCTCAATATTGCATATCTATGCGCCAAATACAAGGGCACCTACATTTGTAAAAGAAACTCTTCTTTTCTAAAATTTATTTTTATTACTTCAGGTTACATCTCCATCACAGTGTCCTCTTTCCACCCCTCCCATTCCAGCCCTCTCAACTCTTCCAAGGCTTAAACCACACATCAATCTCCACACATTAGTAGTGGGAGACTTCAGCACCCCACTCACAACAATGGAGAGGTCATCAAGACAGAAACCAAACAGAGATATAATGAGTCTAACAGAGGTCATGAACCAAATGGACCTAACAGATATCTACAGAACTTTTCACCCAAACACAAATGAATACACCTTCTTCTCAGCACCACACAAACCTTCTCCAAAATAGATCATACAGTCTGACACAAAGCATGCCTCAACAGATACAAGAAAATTGAAGTAACCCATTGTATCTAATCAGACCAAAATGGATTAAAACAGTTCAACAACAACAGAAATAACAGAAAGCCTACACACTCATGGAAACTGAACAACTCTTTACTGGATGACTACTGGGTCAGGGAATAAATAAAGAAGGAAATCAAAGACTTCTTAAAATCCAACGAAAATGAAGGCACAACACACCCAAACCTATGGGACATAATGAAAGCAGGGCCATGAGGAAAGTTCATAGCACTAAGTGCCTTCAAAAAGAAAATTGTAACAGCTCATATTAGCGAAATAACAGCTGAACTGGAAGAACTGGGAAAAAAAAGCAAACACTCCCAAGAGGAACAGACGGTAGGAAATCATCAAACTTAGGGCTGAAGTCAACAACTTAGAAACAAAAAGAACAATATAAGCCAGGCGGTGGTGATGCATGCCTTTAATCCCTGCACTCGGGAGGCAGAGGCAGTCAGATCTCTGTGAATTTGAGGCCATCTTGGTCTACAAAGTCAGTCCAGGAAAGCCAGGGCTGTTTCTCTGTATAGAGAAACCTTGTCTCAAAACACAAAAAACAAAAAGAAAAAAAAAGAACAATACAAATAATCAAGAAACCACGAGTTGGTTCTTTGAGAATAAAAAAAAAAAAAAAATCGACAAACCCTTAGCCAAATTAACTTAAAGACAGTGGGAAAAAAACCCACATCAACAAAATCATAAATGAAAAGGGAGAAAGGACAACAGACATTGAGGAGATCCAGAGAATCTTTAGGTCCTACTTTATTTATTTTTTTTTGACACATCACATAATTCCTTTAATTCTTTCAAAAGCTACAAATAAAGTTCAATTGAGGTTCTTTAATTTTCCTTATGGAACAACAAGAAAAAAAATCTCAAAGATTTATTTTATGCATAAGGCATCCGCCACAAACACACACAACTTAAACTCTCCATCATAGTGTCCTCTTTCGACCCTTCCCACTCCCGCCCTCCCACACTCTACCTCCTAACTCTTCCATCCCATTCCTCTGGAGTGGAGTGTCCCTACATAATAGTCCCCAGCCCCAGTTCAGCAGTAATATGAGGGCCAAGAGTCTCCTCATACACTGGGGGACTACAAGGCAGCACCAATAGGGCAAAGTGTCTCATTGACAGGAAGAAAAAGTTTATGTTCCTGTTCCTTTTGGTGCGTTGGTTGTAGTGTAGATATCCTGTACTATATAGCTAATATCAGACTATAAGTGAATAGATGCCATGTGCATCCTTCTGAGTCTGGGTTAGCTCACTCAGGATGAACTTCTCTAGTTCCATCCATTTGGCTGCAAATTGCATAATTTCCTTGTTTCTGATAGCTGAGTAGTATTCCATTGTGTACTTGTACCATAGTTTTTTAATCCATTCTTCAGTTGAGGGACATATCGGTTGTTTCCAGTTTCTAGCTATTACAAATAAGGCTGCTATGAACATACATGAGGCAACTTCCTTGTGATTCGGTGAGGAGTCATTTGGATGTATACCCAGAAGTGGTATGGCTAGGTCCTGAGGAAAGAGTATTTCACGTTTTCTAAGATATCGCCAGATTGACCTCCATAGTGCTTGCTCAAGCCTGCACTCCCACCAGCAATGGAGGAGGGTTCCCCTTTCTCCACACCCTTGTCAGCATGTACTGTCATTTGAGCCTTTGATCTTAGCCACTCTGACAGTTGTGAGATGGAATCTCAGAGTCGCCTTGAGTTGCATTTCTCTAATGATTAAGGATGCTGAGCATTTCTTCAAGTGTCTCTCAGCCATTATGGATTCCTTCTTTGTGAATTCTCTATTTAGCTCTGTTCCACAATTTTGGATTGGATTATTTAATTTCTTGAGTTCTTTGTAAATTTTGGATATTAGCCCTCTGTCAGATATGGGGTTGGTGAAGATTTTTTCCCAATCTGTAGGCTGACATTTTGTTCGAATGACAGTGTCTTTTGCCTTACAGAAGCTTTTTAGTTTCATGAGGTTCCATTTATTGATTGTTGGTTTTTGATCCTGAGCTGTTGGTGTTCTGTTCAGGAAGTTGTCACCTGTGCCAATGATTTTGAGGGTTTTTCCCACTTTCTCTTCTAGTAGATTTAGTGTGAACTGGCTTTTGTTAAGGTCTTTGATCCACTTGGACTTAAGTTTTGTACAAGGTGATATGTATGAGACTAATTTCATTCTTTTACAAATGAAAATCTAGTTGGACCAGCACCATTTGTTGAAGATGCTGTCCTTTTTCCATTGTGCGGTTTTGGCCGTTTTTGTTTCTTTGTCAAAAATTAGGTGACCATAGTGTGTGGGTTCATTTCTGGGTTTTCAATTCGATTCCATTGATCCACTGGTCTGTTTCTATACCAGTACAATGCTTTTTTAAAATATTACTATTGCTCTGTAGTACAGCTTGAAATATGGGATGGTGATACCTCCAGATGTTTTTTATTGCACAGGATTGATTTAGCTATTCTAGTTTGTTGTTGTTGTTTTTCCTTATGAAATTGAAAATAGCTTCTTCCAGGTCTATAAAGAATTGTGTTGGTACTTTGATAGGAATTGCATTGAATTTGTATATTGCTTTTGGTAGGATGGCCATTTTTATTATGTTGATCCTACCTATCCATGAGCTTGCCAGATCTTTCCATCTTCTGATGGCCTCTTCAATTTCTTTCTTCAAGGGCTTGAAGTTCTTGTTGTACAGGTCCTTTACTTGCTTGGTTAGAGTTACCCCAGGTATTTTATATTGTTTATAGCTATTGTGAAGGGTATTTTTCCCTAATTTCTTTCTCAACCCATTTATTAGTTGCATAAAGAAGGGTTTCGATGTTTTTTGAATTTGTATCCAGCCACCTTGCTGAAGGTGTTTATCAGCTGTAAGAGTTCTCTGGTGGAATTTTTTGGGGTTGCTTATGTATACTATCATATCACTTGTATATAGGGATAATTTGGCTTCTTTGTTTCCAATTTGTATCCCCTTGATCTCTTTTAGTTGTCTTATTGTTCTAGAAAGATCTTCAAGTACTAAGTTGAAGAGATATGGTGAAAGTGGACATCCGTGTCTTGTCCATGAGTTTAGAGGAAATGCTTTAAAATTCTCTCCATTTAATTTGATGTTGGCTACCGGCTTGCTGTATATCGCCTTTATTATTTCTAGGTATGGTCCCTGTATGCCCATTCTCTACAGGACTTTTAGCATGAAGGGGTGGTGGAGTTTGTGAAATACTTTTTCAGCATCTAGTGAGAGTATCATGTGTTTTGTTTTTCTTCAACTTGTTTATATGGTGAATTACGTTGATGGATTTTTGTATGTTGAAACATCCCTTCATTCTTAGGGTGAAGCCTACTTGATCATGGTGTATACTTTTGATGTGTTCTTGGATTTGGTTTACCCGTATTTTTTTTAAGTATATTTGCATCTATGTACATGAGGGAGATTGGTCTGAAGTTCTCTTTCTTTGTTGAGTCTTTATGTGATTTAGGGGTCAGGGTGACTATGGCCTCATAGAATGAGTTTGGCAGTGTTCCTTTGGACTCTCTTTTGTGGAAGATTTTTAAGAGTATTGGTATTAACTCTTCTTTGAAGGTCTGGTAGAATTCTGTGCTGAGACCATCTGCCCCTAGGCTTTTTTTTTTTTTTGGTTGGGAGATTTTTAATGACTGTTTCTATATCCTTATGGATTATAGGGCTGTTTAATCTGTTAACCCGATCTTGATTTTATTTCGGAAGGTGGAATCTCTAAGAAAATTTTTCATTTCGTTAAGTTTTTCAAATTTGGTGGAGTATAGAGAGTGAGCTAACTCAGACTCAGAAGGATGCACATGACATCTATTTACTTATAGTCAGTTTTTAGCTATATAGTACAGGATATCTACACTACAACCAACACACCAAAGGGAATATGGACACTTTGCCCTAATGGTGCTACCTTGTAGGCCCCCAGTGTTGAGGAGGTTCTTGGCCCTCAGAGGACTGCTGAACTGGGGCAGGGACTGTTATGTAGGGACACTCCACTCCAGAAGAGGAGGATGGAAGTGATAGGGGGTAGCGGGTGGGAGGGTGGGACAGGGAGGGGTAGAAAGAGGACACTGTGATAGAGATGTAACCTGAAGTAATAAATAAATATTAAAAGAAGAAATATACCCAATTTTAAAATAAAACCCTTTCATAAGGGCTATAAATGATCATCAGAAATCACAAATATCTGCAATACAATTTATAACAGTAAAAAAATCAGGCAATATGAATTAGCAAAGTAATTAATTTTATGGTGAATGGTCACGACAATATGAAGAACTGCATTAAATGTTCACAGTATTTGGATGTTGATAACCATTGATATAGAAGAATACAAATAGATTCATACCAATCATTGTATGCAAAACTAAATTCAAATGAGTCAAATATCCCCAATATTAAGTCAAGTTAAATTGAATCTGATAGTAGAAAAATTGAGGAATATTATTGAACTCAATGGCCCATAAAATTCTTTCTGAATAAACAGCATTAGTATAGACTCTAAATCAATAAGTAATAAATGGGGCAATTAATAAATGGGACTTTATGATATTATCTTATACAATCTTATACAATAATTAGGGTTTTATCTTATGCAAGTCATAATTGTCACGATCAATACAACAAATGTTGAAGAGGATGCGGGGAAAAGAGAACACTCATCTTTCCCCACAACTGATACTTCCACTGTCAGGGATGAGTTACACATAATTGAGTTGTTGGCCAAAAGGACCCTTGGAAAGTTCCAAACAGCTCACACTATTGCCAATGTGTTTATTGCTCTCCAAAGAAATGGAAAAGGCCAATTGTTGAAGACAACACTAATAGAATTTATTGAGCACAGAGAAATTGAGCAGGTGGCGAATGAGAGCCTTCAACCCTATTGACTAGTCTTAATGGTACAGCATTTCACATGCTGATAGATGAGGAAGGTAACCAAAGATGAGTATAAATCATATGATATGCTGTGGTGAACTGCCCATATGTTAAACTGGTGCAATAATGGCACAAATATTGTGTGACTTGCCCATCACTCTCTGCTCTGATTTTAAGGCCCTGTCCATAAGAGGAAACCCATATCTGACACTACTCAGATGGCCAAGAACTTGAGATGAGATTGGTGAGGGAATAGGGGAAAACTAAATACTATTACAAATGCTATTCTTCTACTCAAAGAACACAATAAAACAATAAAATGACTCTAAGTAATAATTCTACCATAGCCATAGATCTATATGTCACTCAGCCATCATTAGAGAAACTTCTTCTTTAATAATGGAAAGAACAACTGGACAATGTGAGGACAGAGATAGACTTTGAAGCATCAAGTCCTAAATTGCAGTCTTTGTCAAACTCCTTCCTTTCAGGGTTCAGGAAACCCTGAGAAAGAGGAGGCAGCAAGATTGTAAGTCAAATGATGTACAAGATACCAAGGACAGAGTGTCTTCCAGACACAACAGGACTGATAGAAACTATGGCATCATACACAGGGCCTACAAAAATTTATGCCAGAAAGTATAAAAGCTCTCAGAGGGAGAAGTGACAGAAACTTCAGTTACAAACAAGAATCTACCTCCAAGTAACAACTGCTCAAAAAGGAAAAATCAGTTTTCTCTAATGGAGCTCACTGAATATATAAATCACACTTAAGGGCAAGCCCTATGCCAAGCAGTAGAAGGTCAACATAAAATTAGTTCAGTGGTAATTTCATTCATTTATTTATTTGTTTGTTTATTTATTTATTATTTAATCTCACATTGCTTTGATTGCATTTTTTTATTCACTTGTCTTTTACTTGTATATTAGTTACTGGTTTATATAGTCTCTCTCTCTGTGTCTTTGTGATTTTTGAGCATTTTATTATTTTTGACTGCTCTTGTTTTATTCTGATTTGTTTGCTTTTATGTTCTTCTTTTCTATAAATAGAGAAAAAAAGGTATTGATGCAGAAGGGTGTTGAAGTGTGGAAGATCTGGGAGGAGAAGCAAATGTGACAGGCAAAACTGTGATAAGAATATATTGCATAAATTTTTAATTAAAAAAGAACAAATAATATGAAAAATAAAAGGTAAAATGACAAATAACAATAAAATTTCTTGATTTTATATAATTTAGGCATGTAAATGCAGTCTAAAATTATATGACATTAATGTCAGTCATAATTAATTAACTTAAAATATTTTAAGAATTAGCTAGAAGATGTTGACATGTAAAAGAATGTAATAAGACCCATACTTATCACCTTTCACAAAACTTAAATCCAAGTAGATCAAAGACCTGAATATAAAGCCAGACACACTAAGTCTAATAGAAGAGAAAGTGGGGAAAAACGTGCAACTCATTTGCACAGGTGACAACATCCTGAACAGAACATCAATAGCTCAGGCTCTAAGACCAACAATCAATAAATGGGACATCATGAAACTGAAAAGCTTCTGTAAGGCAAAGAACACTGTCATTAGAACAAAAGGGCAACCTACAGATTGGGAAAAGATCTTTCCCAACCCCACTTCTGAGAGAGGGCTAATATGCAAAATTTATAAAGAACTCAAGAAATTAAACTACAAGAAACCAAATGTTTCAATCAAAAAATAGGAAAGACAGCTAAACTGATAATTCACAAAGGAGAAATCTCTAATGTCAGTGAGAAACTTGAAGAAATGCTTAACATCCTTAATCATCAGAGAAACGCAACTAAAGAGGATTCCATCTCACACCTGTCAGAATAGCTAAGATCAACAATTCAAATGACATCACATGCTGGCAAGGTTGTGAAGAAAGGGGAATACTCCTCCATTGCTGATGGGAGTGCAAACTTGAACAACTACTATGGAAATAAGTTTAGCTATATCTTAGAAATCTCAGAATACCCCTACCTCAAGACTCAGCCATACTACTTCTGGGTATACATCCAAATAATTCCTCACCAAACCACAAGGACATCTTCTCATCTATGTTCATAGCAGCCTTAATTGTAATAGCTAGAATCTGGAAACAACCCAGATGTCCCTCAACTAATAAATGGATAAAAAGAAACAAACAACAACAAAAACAAAACTGTGGCACATTTACACAATGGAATACTACTCAACTACTAGAAAAAAGGAAATTGTGCAATTTGCATCCAAATAGATGGAACTAGAAAAGTTCATCCTGAGTGAACTCACCAGACTCAGAAAGATGCACATGGCATCTATTCACTTATAATTGGATTTTAGCCATAGAGTACAGGATAACTCTCCTACAACCAACACACCAAAAAGATCAGGAACATAGACTTTGTTACCTGTTAGTGGGACAATTTGCCCTAGGGGTGCTTATATGTAGGCCCCCAGGGCATGAGGAAGCTCTTTGCCCTCATATGACTGTTGAACATGGAGTGGGGCTGATATTTAGGGACACCCCACTCTGGAGGAGTAGGATAGGAGGGAGAGGGGGAAGAGTGTGGCAGAATGGGACTGGGAGGGGTGGAGAGAGGGCACTGTGATGGAGATGTAACCTGGAGTAATAAATAAAGAAAAAGTATAAAAAATAAATGAGCATTGTATATAATAAGACTCTGCCACATAACATATAACACATCAATGGTTGAAATGTGGAAAACAAATTTTATTGATATTATATGAACATACATTGTATATTTTTAACAATTTAAGAGAAAAACATTCTTTTCATAAACAGGAAATAAAGGGGAGGAGGAGAACAAGACCCACATAATAAACTACTCAGACCGCACAGGGGCTCACAGAGACTGAAACGGTATTCTTATAGCTTGCATGGGTCTACCCTAGGTTCTCTGAAAATGTTGTTGTGGTTTAGCTTCAGATTTTTGTGGGACTCCTAACACTGGTAGGGAGGATATCTCTGACTTGTTAGCCTGCTTTTGGGACCCAGTTCTTCCTATTGGGTTCTCCCAGCCTTAATGTAAAGGTCTGTGCCTGGTCTTATTACATCTTGTTATGGAGTGTTAGGTTGATATCAATGGACAGCCTTCTCTTTTCTGAAAGGAAACAGAGAGGGGAGGTGAGTGGGAGACTAGGAAGAGTGTAGAGATGGGAGGCTGTGGTCAGCATATATTTGTATGATAGAAGAATAAATAAAAATAAAAAATAAAATAATCTGCTTATTAAATGATCATAAAAGTGTTAAGATAATGTTTATAATAATTAATTATTGATTCTTATTTTGCTGTATTAGCAATTCACTTAGGGCTTTGTGTATATTAGGCATGTGTTCTACCACAAAGGGTGACTGTTGGGGTATAGGATAGTTTGAAACTGTGTAGATTATGTGTGCACTGCCAACAATAATGGATCCAAGAAAGACCCCTTACCTCTCCACTATGGTAGGACACAGGGAAATGTGACCCTCATCAGGACATGTTGGCCCATCTACATTAGGGTGGAAAGAGAAAGAGAATCTTGAGTTTGACATTATCTTGGTATACATAGAAAACCTTCTCTATGATTCATTCTGTGAAGCACAAAGCAGGTGCTTGAACAGGTTTTGAAATATGCCTTTTCTTAAACTCCCTCAGTCTGCAGAACTGTATATAACACACTTCTGTTGTTTATAAGCTAATCAGTTTGTGGCATTTTGTTATAGCAGTCAAAACAGGCCAAGGTATAAAGGTATACCTTTTTTTTTCCCATTTGGACTCCCCTATCATCCCATGTAGTTTAAGACTATTGATTTTATGTGTGCTGCTATAAATTAAGGTTAAAGTCAAGATATGATGGTTTTCATATTTACCAATTTTTAGCTGTCATTTGGCTCTTTATTATCACAATCACTGAAAATCTTGTGAATGAACTGAGAGAAACTAGAAGGAATTTTGTTTCTATTTTCTATTCAGTCTCTACAGGATAAAAATTAAATTGACAACACAAGAATATCTACAAAATTAAAAATCAGTTTCATATGTTCTGTAACTGACTGATTTTCCTTCTCCACAGAACCCATCTTTTATAATGGAGTAAATTTTTGTTTTTCTAAAAAAGGCCATCCAGATTTTACCAAAATTTCTACATTAACCAAGTAAAATAAGAGTAAAGGTTAAAAAAAAAAAAATAAGGTTAGGGTATTCAATTGCCTAAAAGCTCATGGTTCAAAATTCTAAGATCCTATGCAGCTGTTCCCCATGCTGTGACAGTTATAACAGCTGGACAAGATAATGTAAATAAAAACATAATTCAATAATGGCTGAGAATCCCATATGTATATCTCATATATAGGTAAATTGATACACATTTTAAGTGTCCATTTTAAAAGATAGTATTTTCTTTCATTTAAAACCTTTTGCATTTCTTGAAAAAGAAGCTAACCTTTTATATTAAAATAGAAAAGAGAAGAGAAGAAAAGAAAAGAAACATAATTTCTCATGCAGAGCAAAATTCATTACCATTGAGAAATGGAACAAATCAAAAGTCAAAACCAATAACTTTACTAGAAGTAATTATTTACATCACAACCTGTGCTGTTAGAAGATGAACTGGTTAGGAATAAGTCCATAATTTAAAAAAACTAAATTTTGAAATCTAAAAATTTAAGTATAAAATATTTGGAAAAGAAGTAAAAATGAAAGTCAGAAAATTAAGATCTCAAAAGGCTAAGTCAATTCTGTCTTACACAGTTACCATGAACATAGGTTCAGCAAAGATATAAAGTGAAAGTTAATAACTTCCAAGATCAATATTTAAATTTTACATCTGTCTTATATTTGATGGATATTTTTGCCTGTCCACATGGAATGTTGTCAGAGTAGAGGTGTATTTTGTTACATTTTGACTTAATTTGTCCTAATGAGTCGCAATTTGGAAGCTAACTCTGTTTAAGGCTTCCAGAAAGGGGTGTTTGACAAATTAGACAGCAAGTAAGTATCTCATTAGCTCCAGCAAATGTCAAACTAATTTCCAGATTTAGGCAGTTAATGATGTGTTTCTAGGTATTTTCTTATAAATTCCTGTTTTCTATCTAATTTTAGAACACCTAAAGAGTTATGTTTTTATTTTCTGAATTATAAAAATTTAACGTTTTAAGTAATTCCAATAATTCTCAACTTGGGAAAGCTGTGGAAACTGTTACATTACATTGCACTTTATACTTTTGGGTTGGATTAAAATAATGTGTGAAATATAATATTCTATCTATAGCATATGATAAAATATAATATATTTACTATTTTATCATAAATTAAAATATTGAATGGTATATAATTATGTATACCTACCTCATATATATATAGGGTTCTTACCTTCTTAAGCATGTGAAGAGCTATGTAAAAAGTGGCAAACTAATTATTTGTATATTTCACAATCTCTAATGAGATATAAATGAGAAGTTTCCTTTCATTATAATGACTCTATTCACTAAAATAAATATGTAGCTACTCCATATTTTTTCCTAGGAAACTTATTAGAATGAAAGAGTAAGGAGAGGAAAACAAAACAAACAAGCAAACAAAAAAACAGTAGTCCATATTTTTTTCCTAGGAAACTTATTAGAATGAAGGAGTAAGAAGAGGAAAAAAAACCAGTATGTTACATTATTCTTATTTTATCTGGTAGACAGTGAAAATTTTAAAGATCCAAATATTCTTAGAAAGCAGCTTAATGCTGGATGTGTTTATTTTTTCAGAAACATTTTCAATTGTTTTCATGTTTCAGCATCCTCATGAACGTCACCTACAACATCATGATTGATACTACTCTCATAATAATACCAGAGTTGGAGTTTTTTTTAAAACCAATTAATCTTTTATTTCTGATATATTTATTGGTCATTCTAACAGCTGGTTATTTAAGAATATAAGTAAGATTGGGATATCCACGGCCCATTTAACCAAAGAAATAAAGACAGGACCCAAAGTAATAGAAACAGAGATGATATTAAGGGGAAACATTACAACAGATATCAAAGAATTTCACAGTATGTTTAAAAATGCTGTAAAACCCATATTCCATTTAGCAAAAACAAAATAAATGGAGGGAGTTCTAGATGTATCTGAGTTAGCAAAGTTATACCAAGAAGAAATCAACAACTAAAACACACCCATGAAAGACAGGAAATCAAAACAGTAATAACAAAATATTCTAATAAAATAAAAGGAAAAAAGAAACAAACAAAATACCAACGTCCAGATATATTTGACCCAGAATTCCACAGGATTTTCAAGCTAATCCTTCCTGAGTTATGATTTAAAAAAAAACAGACGCACTCAAGCTCCATATACAAAGTTAGTATTACTCTAATAGCAACATCAGGTAAAGATTCAACCAAAAAAAAGTGTATGTCAATATCCATGAACATATATAAGAAAAGACTCAGTGAAATACTTGCAAACTGAATATAAGAAATATCAAAAAAGATAATTCACTATGAATAGTGGTATTTATCCCAGATATGTAGAAATGGTATAACATGTATAATCCGATAAATAAAATAAATTATATAAATAAACTTAAAAATAACACCATCATCTCAATAGATAAATAAAATATCTTTGATGAAATATAACATGCCGATTTTGAACGCGGGGAAAAAACAGCCATAAAATACACAGAGTTATTGGGCACTGTGCAAAAACCAGAGGGGCTAGACCCCCCCCCCCCGCCCGGGAACACTCACAGCTCCAAAGGGACTGTTAAAAGTTCCAGGGCAAGGCTCTCCCCATCTCTCACAGACACGGAAGCCACTAAACCCGGGATTCGGGAACTCCCATTTGGAGAGGCGTCTGGTAAGATCGATCCCAACTTACAGCAGGCAGAATCAGGGTCCACTTGGCCATAGATCTCTGGCCTATTGGGCTCCCCACACATCAGGTTGAACGTATACCCACTTAAAAAACTTTGCGAGATAGTGGAAGGCTTAGCAAGGAACAAACAGGGGGCTCAGCGGGTGGTCCGCAGCCGCTCGTGAAGCGGAGGGCGGGAGGTTCCGAGAGAGCACGGGAAGCTGGGAACACAAAGGCGGGCGGGAGGGGCCGAATCCCGCACACTTACGGAAGCGAAGCTGGGGAGGGAGCACGGCTGGCAGGGCCAAATCCCCGCGAACCCATGGCAGGTCATCTGGGGAGAGAGGCGTGGGCGGGGCCAGGGATCCGTGCACCCATGGCTGAGCTGCTGGGACGAGAGGTCCACTCAGGCAGCCGGAGGATCCAGGGCTTGGGGTACCCACGGGACCCGTGGTGGCGCAGACAGGAAGGGAATCAGGCACAGAGTCCAGCCTTGTGGCAAGAAGCCTAGAGAGAAACCAGAAATCGGGACCATAGCTGTATCCTGGAAAATCCAGACATATTAGGTGTGGAGCCAGACCCTGTCAGCCTCCGTGACGACAAACAAAGCCCACAGAATCTGTGCCTGGGCAAAGAGGCCCATACCATCAGAACCATTACAGGCTGATAACTCAGAGTGCCACATAGGGAAGTCTGAATTGGGAGCAGTGAAACAATCCTGGTCCATTACTCACAACCTGGGAATAGGCTGCACCAGCTCACAGTGCCTCAGGCGATTAAAACCACAGTGACCTTGAAATCCCCCTGTAAGCAACGACAGATAGCCAAGTAACTTGTCCCCTGCACCAAATCACCCACTGTGGTTCCAAGCACAGAAAACAGACAGCTAAAAGCATCCAATGGCGAAAGGTAAAAAAAAAAAATAGTAATCAAGGAATTATGACTCCAACAAAGCAGAATCATCCTAGCTCATCCAATTCGGATGACCACACACCAACAGAAACACATGAAAACATTGACAATTCTGCATTATGGAAAGTGATAGAGTCCCTACAAGAAGAACTTAAATATGAAGGAATTCAAAGAAGCCACAATTCTACAAATCAAAACAAGGAAGAATACCATTAAAGAGCTCCAAGCCAAGGTGACAGAGCTTGAACAGGAAAAGGAAAAAGCAATGAAAGATTTTCATACAAAAACAAGCAAGCTAGAGAAGGAAATGTACAAAATGAACAAAACCATACAAGACATGAAAATAGAAATAGAAACAATAAAGAAAACACAGTCAGAGTTAAAAGAGGAAGTGGAGAACCAAGGGAAAGGAACAGGAACTACGGATGTGATTATCAACAATAGGATGTAAGAGATCTAAGACAGGATCTCAGGCATGGAAGATTCAGTGGAAGAAATCAGTACAACATCCAAAGAAAATGAGAAGGCTAAAAAATCTCTCACCCACAACATCCAAGAAATCAAGGACTTAATGAAAAGACGGAACCTAAGAATTATAGGTATAGAGGAAAGAGAGGACTCCCGACTCCAAGGTCCAGGAAATATCTTCAACAAAATCATAGAGGAAAACTTCCCAAAGCTGAAAAAAGAGATGCCAATAAAAATCCAAGAGGCTTACAGAACACCAAACAGATTAGACCAGAAAAGAAACTCCTCTCGCCACATAATAATTGAAACCCCAAATGTACAGAACAAAGAAAGAATATTAAAAGCTGTAAGAGAAAAAGGTCAAGTCACATACAATGGCAGACCCATCAGAATTACACCTGACTTCTCCCCAGAAACGTTAAAAGCTAGAAGGGCCTGGTCAGATATACTACAAGTCCTGAGAGATCATAGGTGCCCAGCCAGACTACTTTACCCAGCAAAACTCTCTATCAACATAGATGGAGAAAGCAAGATATTCCATGACAAAATCAAATTTAAACAATATCTACACACAAACCCAACCCTACAGAAAATCCTAGAAGGAAAATCCCAACCCAGAGAAGAAAACTCCACCCAAGAAAACAAAGGGAATAGAAAACCCCTCAGCAACTAAACCAAAAGAGGCACAGGACCACCACCTATACCAAACTAATGGGAAATAACAACCCCAGGTAACTAATATCCATCAACATCAATGGACTCAACTCCCTAATAAAAAGACATAGGTTTACAGAATGGATCGCCAAGCAAGACCCTTCCTTATGCTGTATACAAGAGACACATCTAACTACGAAACATAGACACTGCCTCAGAGTAAAGGGCTGGGAAAAGGTTTTCCAAGCTAATGGACCCAGGAAGCAAGTTGGAGTACCCATCCTAATATCAAACAAAACAGACTTCCAACTGAAGTTCATGAAGAAAGACAAAGAAGGGCACTACATACTCATTAAAGGGAATATTCATCAAGAGGAAATCTCAATACTGAACATCTATGCCCCAAATACAAAGGCACCTACTTTCGTAAAAGAAACACTTCTAAAACTTAAAGCGCACGTCGATCACAACACATTATTAGTGGGAGACTTCAACACCCCACTCACAACAAAGCACAGATCATCAAGACAGAAGACAAACAGAGAAATATTGAGTCTAACAGAGATCATGAAACAAATGGACCTAACAGATATCTACAGAACGTTTTACCCAAACGCAAAGGAATACACCTTTTTCTCAGCACCCCACGGAACCTTCTCCAAAATCGACCACATAATTCGTCACAAGGATAGTCTCAATAGATACAAGAAAATTGAAATAACACCTTGTATCTTATCAGACCTCCACGGAATAAAGCTGGTCTTCAACAGCAAAAGAATCAACAGAAAGCCTACACACACATGGAAATTGAACAGCTCCTTACTGGATGACCACTGGGTCAGAGAAGAAATAAAGAAGGAAATCAAAGACTTCTTAAAATCCAACGACAATGAAGACACAACATACCCAAACCTATGGGATACATTGAAAGCTGTGCTACGAGGAAAGTTCATAGCACTAAGTGCTTTCAAAAAGAAAATTGTGACAGCTCATATTAGTGAACTAACAGCTAAGCTGGGTGAATTGGAAAAAAAGAAACAAACACTCCCAAGAAGAGCAGAAGACAGGAAATCATCAAACTTAGAGCTGAAATCAACAACTTAGAATCAAAAAGAACTATACAAAGAATCAATGAAACCAAGAGTTGGTTCTTTGAGAAAATCAACAAAATAGACAGACCCCTAGCCAAATTAACTAAAAGGCAAAGGGAAAGAACACAAATCAACAAAATCAGACATGAAAAGGGAGAAATAACAACAGACATTGAGGAGATCCAGAAAATATTCGGGCATTACTTTAAAAATATATATTCCACTAAATTTGAAAACCTAAGCGAAATGGACAATTTCCTCGATAAATTCCACCTACCAAAACTAAATCAAAATCAGATTAACAGCTTAAACAGCCCAATAACACCTAAGGAAATAGAAACAGTCATTAATAATCTCCCAACCAAAAAAAGCCCAGGGCCAGATGGCTTTAGCACGGAATTCTACCGGACTTTCAAAGAGGAACTAACACCATTTCTTCTCAAACTCTTCCACCACATAGAAACAGAAAGATCACTGCCAAACTCATTCTATGAGGCCACTGTCATTCTGATTCCTAAACCACACAAAGACCCAACAAAGAAAGAGAACTTCAGACCAATCTCCCTCATGAACATATATACAAAAATACTTAATAAAATACTAGCAAACCGAATTCAAGAACATATCAAAAGTATCATACACCATGATCAATTTGGCTTCATGCCTGGAATGCAGGGATAGTTCAATATACGAAAGTCTAGCAATGTAATTCACCACATAAACAAGATGAAAGAAAAAAAACCACATGATAATCTCACTAGATGCAGAAAAAGCATTTGACAAAATCCAACACCCCTTCATTCTAAAAGTTCTGGAGAGAACGGGCATAAAAGGACCATACCTAGAAATAATAAAGGCAATATACAGCAAGCCAGTAGCCAACATCAAATTAAATGGAGAGAAGCTTGAAGCATTTCCTCTAAACACAGGGACAAGACAAGGATGTCCACTTTCACCATATCTCTTCAATATACTACTTGAAGTCCTTGCTAGAGCAATAAGACAACTAAAGGAGATAAAGGGATCAAAATTGGAAATGAAGAAGTCAAATTATCCCTATTGGCAGATGATATGTTAGTATACATAAGCAACCCCAAAAACTCCACCAAAGAACTCTTACAGCTGGTAAACAACTTCAGCAAGGTGGCTGGATACAAAATTAATTCAAAAAAATCAGAAGCCCTTCTTTATACAACAAACAAATATACCGAGAAAGAAATAAGGGAAACAACCCCCTTCACAATAGCCACAAACAACATAAAATACCTGGGGGTAACTCTAACCAAGCATGTAAAGGACCTATATAACAAGAACTTCAAGACTATGAAGAAAGAAATGGAAGAGGCCTTTAGAAGATCTCCCATGCTCATGGATAGGTAAGATCAACATAATAAAAATGGCTATCCTACCAAAAGCAATATATAGATTTAATGCAATTCCTATCAAAATACCAACACAATTCTTTATAGACCTGGAAAAAGCTATTCTCAACTTCATATGGAACAACAAAAAGCCCAGAATAGCTAAATCAATCCTGTCCAATGAAAAAACATCTGGAGGTATCACCGTCCCAGATTTCAAGCTGTACTACAGAGCAACAGTAATAAAAACAGCATGGTACTGGTATAGAAACAGACCAGTGGATCAATGGAATCGAATTGAAGACCCAAACATGGATCCACACACCTATGGAAAACTAATCTTTGACAAAGAAACTAAAAACGCACAATGGAAGAAGGACAGCACC
>CAJQZJ010034276.1:137784-153749 GCA_907164525.1 Lophiomys imhausi | reverse complement strand
AAAAATCTTAATTTAAGACCACATCTTTGAATGCCATATTCTGCAGATCTCTTGGGGTTTTTGAAGATGCCCTATCTATCTCTTGTATTTAGATAAGCACATGTTGCTTGTCTCTTAACAACTTGATTACTGAGTAGCTTAAAGAATATCTGTGATAGACTGTCATAGTAGCTAACAAGGTGACATGCATGCATGACTAGGAGTTTGTTTTTCTTAACTATCCTAAACAGTTTAAGACGGTTGGTATCAAGAGACCAGAGCTTCACATTTCATTTTTAAGTATCTCTAGGTACGATACCATTAGGAAGCGTTACCTTTAATTTTGTATCAATATACAAAGATCTATTCAAATGTGGCTAAATATACTCTTAATTTTGTGTCAATATACAAAGATCAATGACTATGCGGCCCAATACAATCTTAATATTGCGTCCATATACAAGGGTCAATACCATTGTGGCCAACTATAATCTTAATTTTGTATCAATATACAAATATCAATACCAATGTAGACCAATACAATCTTAATTTTGCACAATAAACAATGGTCAATACTACTTTAGCCAAATATACTACTAATTTTGTATCAATATACAAAGGTATAAGGGCATATTCAATAATCTGACCCTTCTTCTTGGTCCTTCCTGTGCTATGTCTATGTTCAATTTTTCTCAAGTCGTGCATTCCTACATAGGAGATAAAGAAGGATACAGAAAAGGGAAAGAAGGAATACCCTGGTTCTAACCTCCAAAGTCCATTAAACAGGACCATTTAACAACTTGTAATCTCTTCCCCTAAATAACAGAGTTTTCAGTTGTCCTTCAAATAACCAAAAAAAAAAAAGGGGGGGTGGAGAAACACCCTCCCCACCCTCTGGGTATGGGATGTCGCTCTCTTAAAATGACTTCCTGCTGATTTGGGTCGTAGTAAACCTGTTTGGGGCCCAAACCAAAATGGAAAAATGGTTAAAAAATATTAATACAATCCTTTTATGTTCAGTCCTTCTGTTCTCAGCTGTTTAGATGTCCTAAGGAGTTTGTAGGCAGAAGCTGAACTTCCAGGCTTTACTGAGGTTCTGGTTGGGGCATTGTGTAGAGATGAACTGTCTTAGCGATATTGAGTTGTTGTGGTTGTAGGCTTTTGATGGAGACAGCTATTGAGGCAGTCTGTCAGGTTGAATCATCTGGGTCACTCGTCTTCTTTTGGTGTCTGATTCTGATTTCTGCTGAGGTTTCCCTTCTCCAGTTGTCCCTGGGTTCCTTGAATAGATGCTTTGATTCTCCTGGAAAGATAAGAACAGAGCCCTGCCCTAATCCTCACTCAGGGACAATCGCCCTCTATTTTTTTTTGGGGGGGGGTTAGGTAATATTTCTCCTGAAGCAAATTTGGTTTTTGACAATATATAAAGTGTTATCTTTCAATCTGGTTTAAAGAAGAAATTATTTTGTTATTTTGGAGCTAAACCAGCTTTAGTGTATATATTTTGAGATCTCGAAGGACAATTTGTTTGTATTGTGTGGGCCTTTTGTAAGTAGCTTTTAAACTTAGGTCCTTCCAAACCTATGTGTGTTCTGCATTCTAATTATTGGGATCCGAGACTTGTGGTTCCCATCTGAGGGGATTAAAGATGTGTTCCACCACTCCTGGATCGAAGTTTTTCTTTATTTAGAGTTTGGTTTGTATCAGGCTGACCTTGAGCTCTGAGATCTGCCTGTTTCTGTCTCTAGTGTGTTGGGGTTAAGGGTGTACTCTTCTTGAATGATGGGATTAAGGGTGTGTACCCTCACCACCCTTTTCCGTGTAACTCTAGAATTTATAAGTCCACTAACTCTATGGTGCTCCTCCCGTCTCTGCTGAAGTTAAAGGCATGGGTTAACACCACATTTCTCCTGTATTTTACCTTAGCTCTACATTTTTTCGACACTTGGAGGTTCATAAAACCAGGTTGAACGGCTGTGTCCTTTATTTTATTTACAGTGTTTTAACGTTGTTACCTGCTTATTTTTAATTAGTAAATTTATTTGTTTGTTGCTACAGGTTACATCCTTGACATATTGTCCTCTTTTCCCGCTTCCCAGCCCCACCCTCCCATGCTCTACCCCCTGACCCTTCCGAATTGATCCTCTGGGTTGGAGTGTCCCTGCATACCAGTCTCTCACCACAGATCAGCAGTCATATGAGGGCCGAGAACCTCTTCATACACCGGGGGCCTACGAGGCAGTACTGCCAGTGAAAGTTGTCTCCTCGTTACGGGGGGAAAACTAAAAAAAAAGACCAACAGACACACAAACCCACAAAAACAAAGAACAACAACAAAAAAAAGAGAGGAAAGAGAAAGAGAAAAAAAGGGAAAGGAAAAAGAAAAAGAAATGAAAAAAAAAAGTTTATGTCCATGTTCCTTTTGGTGTGTTGGTTGTAGTACAGATATCCTGTAAGATATAGTTAAAATCCTACTATAAGTGAATAGATGCCATGTGCATCCTTCTGAGACTGGGTTAGCTCACTCAGGATGAGCTCCTCTAGATCCATCCATTTGGTTGCAAATTGCATGATTTCATTGTTTCTTATAGCTGAGTAATATTCCATTGTATAGATGTACCACAATTTTTTAATCCATTCTTCAGTTGAGCGACATCTGGGTTGTTTCCAGTTTCTAGCTATTACAAATAAGGCTGCTATGAACATAGATGAGGAGACTTCCCTATGTCTCCGTGAGGTGTCCTTTGGGTGTATACCCAGAAGTGGTATGGCTGGGTCCTGAGTCAAAGTTATTCCAAGGTTTCTAAGATATCTCCAGACAGACCTCCATAGTGGTTGCACAAGCCTGCACTACCACCAGCAATGGAGGAGGGTTCCCCTTTCTCCACACCCTCGCCAGCATGCACTATCATTTGAGCTCTTTATCTTAGCCATTCTGACAGGTGTGAGATGGAATCTCAGGGTCGTCTTGAGTTGCATTTCTCTGCTGATTAAGGATGTTGAGCATTTCTTCAGGTGTCTCTCGGCCATTAGGGATTCCGCCTTTGTGAATTCTCTATTTAGCTCCGTCTCCCATTTTTTGATTGGATTATTTGCTTTCTTGGCAGTTAGTTTCTTGAGTTCTTTGTAGATTTTAGATAATAGCCCTCTATCAGATGTGGGGTTGGTGAAGATTTTCTCCCAGTCTGTTGGTTGCCGTTTTGTTCTAATGACTGTGTCTTTTGCCTTACAGAAGCTTTTCAGTTTCATGAGGTCCCATTTATTGATTGTTGATCTCAGGTCCTGAGCTGTTGGTGTTATGTTCAGGAAGTTGTCACCTGTGCCAATGAGTTCGAGGGTTTCTCCTACTTTTTCTTCTAGTATCTTTAGTGTGGCCGGCCTTATGTTAAGTCTTTGATCCACTTGGAATTAAGTTTTGTACAAGGTGATAGGTATGGGTCTAATTTCATTCTTTTGCAAGTGGACATCCATTTGGACCAGCACCATTTGTTGAAGGTGCTGTCCTTCTTCCATTGTGCGGTTTTGGCTTCTTTGTCAAAGATTAGTTGGCCATAGGTGTGTGGGTCCATGTTTGGGTCTTCAATTCGATTCCATTGATCCACTGGTCTGTTTCTATACCAGTACCATGCTGTTTTTATTATTATTACTCTGTAGTACAGCTTGAAATCTGGGATGATGATACATCCAGCCACCTTGCTGAAGTTGTTTATCAGCTGTAAGAGTTCTTTGGTGGAGTTTTTGGGGTCGCTTATGTATACTAACATATCATCTGTGAATAGGGATAATTTGACTTCTTCATTTCCAATGTTTATCCTTTTGATTTCCTGTAGTTGTCTTATTACTCTACCAAGAACTTCAAGTAGTATATTGAAGAGATATGGTGAAAGTGGACATCCATGTCTTGTCCCTCAGTTTAGAGGAAATGCTTCAAGCTTCTCTCCATTTAATTTGATGTTGGCCACTGGCTTGCTGTATATTGCCTTTATTATTTCTAGGTATAGTCCTTGTATGCCTGTTCTCTCCAGAACTTTTAGCATGAAGGGGTGTTGGATTTTGTCAAATGCTTTTTCTGCATCTAGCGAGATAATCATGTGGTTTTTTCTTTCATCTTGTTTATATGGTGAATTACATTGATAGACTTTCGTATATTGAACCATCCCAGCATTCCTGGGATGAAGCCTACTTAATCATGATGTATGATATCTTTGATGTGTTCTTGAATTCGGTTTGCTAGTATTTATTAAGTATCTTTGCATCTATGTTCATGAGGGAGATTGGTCTGAAGTTCTCTTTCTTTTTTGGGTCTTTGTGTGGTTTAGGAATCAGAATGACAGTGGCCTCATAATATGAGTTTGGCAGTGTTCTTTCTGTTTCTATGTGGTGGAAGAGTTTGAAGAGTAATGGTGTTAGTTCCTTTTTGAAAGTCCGGTAGAATTCCGTGCTAAAGCCATCTGGCCCTGGGCTTTTTTTGGTTGGGAGATTATTTTTTTATTTTATTTATTTATTTATTTATTTATTTATTTATTTGGTTTTTCGAGACAGGGTTTCTCTGAATATCTCTGGCTGTCCTGGACTCACTTTGTAGAACAGGCTGGCCTTGAACTCACAAAGATACGCCTGCCTCTGCTCCTCTATTTCCTTAGGGGTTATTGGGCTGTTTAAACTGTTAATCTGATTTTGATTTAGTTTTGGTAGGTGGAATTTATAGAGGAAATTGTCCATTTCGCTTAGGTTTTCAAATTTGGTGGAGTATAGATTTTTAAAGTAGGACCCGAATATTTTCTGGATCTCCTCAATGTCTGTTGTTATTTCTCTCTTTTCATTTCTGATTTTGTTGATTTGGGTTCTTTCTCTTTGCCTTTTAGTTTTTTGGCTAGTGGTCTGTCTATTTTGTTGATTTTCTCGAAGAACCAACTCTTGGTTTCATTGATTCTTTGTATAGTTCTTTTTGATTCTAAGTTGTTGATTTCAGCCCTAAGTTTGATGATTTCCTGCCTTCTGCTCCTCTTGGGCGTGTTTGCTTCTTTTTTTTTCCAATTCACCCAGCTTAGCTGTTAATTCACTAATATGAGCTGTCACAATTTTCTTTTTGAATGCACTTAGTGCTATGAACTTTCCTCGTAGCACACCTTTTATTGTATCCCACAGGTTTGGGTATGTTGTGTCTTCATTGTCGTTGGATTTTAAGAAGTCTTTGATTTCCTTCTTTATTTCTTCTCTGACCCAGTGGTCATCCAGTAGGGAGCTGTTCAATTTCCATGTGTGTGTAGGTTTTCTTATTATTTTATTTTATTTGTTGAGCTTATGATACAATTGAATCACATCTCTCCATCTCTTTCCTACCTCGAATTCCACATAGCCCTCCTCACACTTTTTAAAATTCATGGCCTCCTTTTCACAAATTGTTTAATATACACAGACACACACACATATGCACAACTTGATCAGTCTGTATAAAGTTACCCATATGCATTGTTTATTTGATTGGAATAAGTTATATATCATGGTGAAGTAAAGTTTTTAGTATGTCTGTGAGAAGTTGCAGATAACTTTAACTAAGTTTGTAAACTCTATCCAAAACATAAGACTAAAACAGGCAATGTGCTGCTGTTTTAGTCTGAATAGGAGGAAAAGAAGAAAGACTTCTAAACATGAACACACCTAGCTTTCTCTCTTTTCTGGACAGCACCATGGTCCAACAACTCTTGGTGGTAAGCCTTCCCTGCAAGGATGGACAGCTTTATCTGGCCTGTAAGCCAAAGTGGATAGGTGGATGGAGAGGCATACAGATACATAGATAGGCTGATAAATAGATGTTTGAATATGTAATTTCTTTCAAATGATGTGTATTATAATATGGTCTGCAGATATTTGTGACAGTTAGAGTACAGTTAGAGCATTGCAACAGAAATATTGGTTATTTTGTAATATTTTAAATTATTTTCCCACCATTATGTTTAATCCATTCCTTAATATAGTCATCAGTCTTGTTATGTCCCATGTCCTCCTCATGTCACCTCCCTTGAAATCACCTGAGAACAAGTAACAATCAAACAAATAAATGAATAATTCTAGTCTCCATTAAGATTATTCATTCACAATATATACTTCAAAAATTTTTGTCAGTGTATTTTAAACTACTAATGGCTTATTAACGTGGGACCTTAAGCATCAAATTCAACTTAATACTAAACTCTAATGAGCTTTTATCAAGAATGAAATAATTTTTAATATTTGTATATTAGCCATATTTCAGTCTGATTGTTATAAATTGATTTGGATATGCATTTTGACAATTTAAATTGTGAATTGTAATATTTACAAAATATTCATTTTATCTATACTTACCCTTTATTGTCGTCTATGAGTTTGGAGAGGATTCACAAAGTTCTTTAACTTTGTCGCAAGTATTCCAACTTTAGCATAACTTTTTCTACCTGAGGGATTATAAGTGAAAAACAAGAAACAATGGAAGTAGGGAAAACTTTTTTAAAATATTTATTTATTACATCAGGTTACGTCTCCATCACAGTGTCCTCTTTCAATCCCTCCCAGTCCCGCCCTCCCACCTTCTACCTCCTATCCCTTCTATCCCACTCCTCTGGAGTGGAGTGTGCCGACTTAACAGTCCCTTGCCCCAGATCAGCAATCATATGAGGGCCAAGAGCCTCCTCATACACTGGGGGCCTACAAGGCAGCACCACTAGGAAAAACTGTCTCATTGATAGGAAATAAAGTCTATGTTCCTGTTCCCTTTGGTGCATTGGTTATAGTATAGTTATCCTGTACTATATTGCTAAAATCCGATTATAAGTGAATAGATGCCATGTGCATTCTTCTGGGTCTGGGTTAACTCACTCAGAATGAGCTTCTATAGTTCCATCCACTTGGCTGCAAATTGCATGATTTCGTTGTTTCTCATGGCTGAGTAGTATTCCATTGTGTAGATGTACCACAGTTTTGTTTTTGTTTTTGTTTTTAATACATTCCTTGGTTGAGGGGTATCTGGGTTGTTTCCAGTTTCTAGCTATTACAAAAAAGGCTTCTATTAACATAGATGAGGAAACTTCTTTGTGATTTGGTGAGGAATCATTTGGATGTATACCCAGAAGTGGTATAGCTGGGTCTTGAGGTAGAGCTATTCCAAGTTTTCTAAGATATTGCCAGACTGATTTCCATAGTGGTTGTACAAGCTTGCATTCCCACCAGCTGCAGCAGTATTCCCCTTTCTCTGAAACCTGGCCAGCATGTGCTGTCATTTGAGTTTTGGTCTTAGCCATTCTGAAAGGTGTGAGATGGAATCTTAGAGTCCTCTTGACTTGTATTTCTCTGATGATTAAGGATGCTGAGCACTTCTTCAAGTGTCTTTCAGCCATTAGCGATTCCTTCTTTTGAATTCTCTATTTAGCACTGTTCCTCATTTTTTTGATTGGATTATTTGGTTTCTTGGCATTTAATTTCTTGAGTTCTTTGTAAATTTTGGATATTAGCCCTCTCTCAAATGTGGGGTTGGTGAAGATTTTTTCCCAATTTGTAGGTTGCTATTTTGTTTGAATGGCAGTGTCTTTTACCCAGAAGTAGGGAAAGTTAACTAAAAACTGTTTTAAGTATTTAAATAGCTTAGACTCATTTCATATCAATAGATTGGCATCAAAGCCAATTTTTGAATAAATTCTTCAAGATCAAAATCTGCTCTAATGCTTGGATTTACAGAGCTGAGGTCAACAACACTTAATCTGTAAAGAACAATAATTTCTCACTTTTCTCTTTAAATAATCTTTGTTAGAGCATGATTGCTCATCACTGGATAGCATATTTGGACATAGCAATTCTGTTACTTGCATATATTCAAAAACAAAATTTCAAATGTAAAAAAAGTTGACCTAAATTTAGTTTACATATTAAAAGCTGTTTTCCATTTGCAAGCTTATCTCTTGTCTGGTTGGAACATGAGTTGAAAATTTGACAGATAAGGAGAAAAGGAATATGACCACTGCTTCATCACATCCGACTGTGCTAACTCTGCCCCACCATGGTAATATAAAGTGAATATATTAGGGCACAGTGTTGAAAATCTCATCTGACAGGTATTTTAAACTTTAACACTGGTGAGACATTGAGGCCAGACTAGATGGGGCTTCGTTTTATTCATGTGATGAATTTAAGTGTGGAGCAAATTACTTCCTCTATCAGAAAGTTGTCTTCAATTGCTGTTCCTTGAAAAAGTGACCCACTTTAAAGTCCCCCTCAGGAGAGAGCTTGTTCTCTTCTCCGGAGCCACAGAAACATAACTAAATTCCCTTTGCAACTGCCACTACTGGCAGATGCAGCTGAACCTATTCATCACCAGGAAACTCAGAAAACATCTAAGAGGCTTGTGGTCATCCTGATGAAACTTTCCAGAGGGACAGGACATATGCTCATACAAACCAAGCCCACATTTATTTCCAAAAAGTACATAAAAGTGGCCACGATTTGCAAGTTAAGAAGGTATTTGTCTAGAGAGGAGACATCAGTCTTATTTTCTATATACTCACAACCCTGTTTCCTTAAACCTCATGAAATTCCCTAAACAATTATTACAATAAAGAATTTTCTCCTATCCCATCAAAGAAATAAAATGGTGATAAAATGCAGAGGATTCTCACAAGTGTTTTCAAGTCCATGACAACTTTCTCAAATTCCTTGCAAACACAGTTTTTACTATATAATATGGAAATGAGGAATGGTAAGGACGAAAGGTCTAGTGTCAGATGGCTTTTTTCAAATACTACACACTTATATTTTCTCAGCTCTTTTTCCTCTTTGATAAATACACTTCTGGAATTTAGCTCTTAACATCTCCATTAAAGGACACTCTGAAATCATCTGAAGTTGACTAAATTTTTATTCAGTGTTATGATAATTATAAAATTTAAATACTTTACCAATTTTACAGAATGACAAATTCCTTCACAGAATTCATAAAATATATATGTGTGTATAATATGTAATGTGTAAATAATACAAGCAGATGATGTCAGATATGTTTTTTCTGACAAAAACCTGGCAACTCAATTACCTGTATACTTCAAATAAGATGATAATGTCTCTGATATGTAAATAATCTGTGTTTTAAAAATATATCTTATTTGTTTAGTAGACACAGAATTTCAAAGTGAAATGTTGTTTTATTGTATGCATTACTTACATGGAGTAAAATTGAAAAGTATGTATTTCTTTCCATATTTATTGAAACTATTTTCAAGAGTTCCCTTTCTATCTTTCATGTAGTTTCCTCCAAATAGAATCCAATAAAAATAATCTCTTCTTAGATCCTGACAAATAAATTATGTTATAACTGAGCTGCAGTTTCATTTTAGATACAGAAAAGAGGAAGTATAATTGAATTGTGGCTTGATTGAGCACTTGAGGGTTCTCCTAAAACAAGAAAACATGAAGAATGATATATTAGAAAGATTATCTATTACTGCCATTCATTTAGTATCTCTATAATATATTATTTGTAAAAGAGGACTAAGCACTTCTAAAAGCCTGGGTAATGATCAAGTTGAACAAAGCAAAAGAGGGAAAAATCCATCCATTATATAATCTTTTTTCACAAGAACCCAGTGTTCTGATCTGAAACACTCACCACCCACTCATGCATGTCACTAGGAAGAGAGTGTCTGCTGTACTGCTAGAGAATCACTTGTTCTCCTAACAACAATCACTTGTTAGTAGTTCTGGACAAAGCAAAATATCATTATATTCTATTTGGCCAAGTGATATTTATTTTCTTTATATCTCTATTCAAAATTATGAATTTAAAGTCATTTGAAATATTTCTGCTTGACATTCCTTTGGATACTTGTAAAAAGATGCTATTTAATATCTCTTTATTGAGACAATTTATTTTAGGAAGAGGTTTATATAGTCTTGTATGCATGGAACTGGAGAATATTACAATATGGGAGGCCTACAGACTTATTGTCCCAAGTCTAAATAATATATGTAACTTGTCTATGTTGCAGCCAAGGATACTTAAAAGCTCCATTTACAAAACATATACATTGACATATGTGTGCATATACATGTGTATGTGTGTGTGTGTAAAAATGACAATTTGTAGTTGTATAGACAATTATAAAAATTTGATACCATCAAAATTTTTCAACAATGTAAAACATATAATTGTTTACATTTTGTTAACTATTTCTGGATATTGAATTAGCATTTTCTTGTACTAAATCAGTAGTGCACAAAATGTTACTTCCTTGATCTGCTTCAAAGGTAAAACTTACACATGGTTATCACCTATTTGTACACAAAGATTATGATATATAATCTAGGATTATACATTAATTTATCATTTGGGAAATTGAAATTTTCAGTCCCTGAGAAAATACTTAAATCCTAGAGTTCCATAGAATGATATTAAAATTCATTAAAATCATTAAAGTAAAATACACATGTGGATGAAAAAAATAAAAGGAAATTTTGTTGTTATTTTCTATATAGTCTAATTCCTGGAAGGGTACAGTCTGATATACATGAAGCAGCACAATTAATGAAGATGTTCTTGGAGATGTTATCTCAATCACAGTTATGAAATAAGAGCACATTCTTCCAAATGATCTGAAGAGTGAAAATATTAAAAATAGTATAAATTCTCTTGACACTTTCTGATAATTATAAGTTCAAGGTATTCCAACACAAGAAGTTACATAATTTGTCTGTGTTCCAAAAGAGTGGGTTCTTTTTCACTAACCAAAGCTGTTCATATTAATTAAGTACCTCCAACAATTATTTTTATCTCAGGTACACGAATAAAATCAGATTTAAAGCTAGATTCATTATGTCTTGTTTGTTCTATAAATGTTAGTAAGTACACCTGCAGAGGAATATGTTAGGTGACTCAACTTTCAGCACTTGTCACAACTCATATCACTATTATGTAATAAGTATGTTGTATTAGATCATAATAAAATAAAATTTGCATTATAAATTAATAAAATGTAAATTAATGAAAAATGAAATCAGATCAACAAATACATTATTAATCAATGTGTTGGTTGTTGTAAGCTAGGCAATGTCTAAACTAAATCAAACATTATTTTCTATGTTGAATAGTCCTTTGTCAAAGGATATTTTTTATTTAAAATCAAGTACTCTCAGATACTACAGAAATTTATTCAGGAAAATGGGGTAATATTCAACAGTTTAGACCAATTTCTGAAGAAAACTTGGATTTTCATTAGATTATACATTACTAAACCTGACAATCAGATTTTTACAGTCTTAAATTATTCTTTAGGAATCAGAGCTCTAGAACGCTCCTTTTGTTTCAAGGGAATGAGTACCATAGTTCAGAATCACTCTCCAGTTCATCTGTGTCATGTATGTCTCTGAGCTGCTCTCTCAAATACCAGAAAATGTTTTTCTGCTCCATGATACTCAAAAATTATGCCATGAAATTTTATCTTGCTTTATTTTTTTTTTTCTGAAGGTGTTAAGTTTAATTGTTCATTTCTTGTGTAGAATGTTCTTGTCCTCAAAAATAGTAAGGGACTTTAATATGCCATTTTATCTAATAGACAGGTCATCTGTACAAAAAAGTAAGCAGAAAGCCACTCAATTAAAAGAGACCACAAATAAAATGCACCTAACCAATATCTAGAATATTCGACCTAAACATCAAAGAATATGCAATCTATTTAGCACCTCATGGGAGCTTCTCTATTACAGAACACATACTGGGAAACATAACAAATCACCATATACAGAGAAAATGTGAAGCACCTCCATGTAAACTGTCTGATGATAGTGTGATAAAACTTAAAATCAACAGCAATGAAGCTCTGGGAATTACTGACTTTCATAGGTATTAAATAGAACATTACTGAATGATGACTTGGTATATGAAGAAATCAAGAAGTAAAACACTCTCTATAATTAAATAAACATAAAAACAAAATATATAATAAAAGCTCTGGGACACATTGAAAACTACAGCTATAAAGCTGTTTAAATTTAAACATGTTAAAAAATTAGAAAATCGCCAAAATCGCTTAATAATGAAAGTCAAGAATTTGGAAAAACTAAAATATAACAAAATTTAGTAGATAGTAGAAAATAAATAATAGAACATGAATTAATAAAATAATGGCAAAGAAAACAATACAAATAATTAACAAATCTAAGAGTTGGTTCATGAAGAAGATAAACAAGTTGACAGATCTTAGCCTGTTAACTAAAATGAAAAAAAATGACCTAAAATTAACAGTATACAAGATGACAACGAATATTTTTAAATGCATACCAAGGAAATTTAAAAAAAATATTATGATTAGGCCGGGCGGTGGTGGCGCACGCCTTTAATCCCAGCACTTGGGAGGCAGAGGCAGGTGGATCTCTGTGAGTTTAAGGACAGCCTGGTCTACAAAGAGAGTCCAGGACAGCCAGAGCTGTTATACAGAGAAACCCTGTCTTGAAAAAAAAATATTATGATTGTATCTTACAAAACTTTATTCTACAAAGTTAGAAAATATAGCAGAAATGGACAAATTTCTACAATCATTTAAACCATCAATGTTAAGACATGAAGAGATCGGCAACTTAAACAGATAAGACAAATTGAACAAGTAAGACAATTGAAACAGTTAAAAACAAGGCCTACCAATGGAGAAATTTGTGGCCTTGGTCAATTAACAGAAGAATTTTAATAGATTTTTAATGAAAATCTACAATGAATACTTCTTAAGTTATTTAAAAAAATGGAACAGAACAAAAGGAGCACTTCGAAGATATTTCCAGAAAAAAAGCAATAACTGTAATACCAAAACCATGTAAAAGAACAAAATTAACAAAAAACCACTATTTTTCAATAGTTCTGCTCAATATAAATGCAAAAATCCTCAGTAAAATACTTTCTAACCATAAAAAGGCATACAGAAAATGAACACTACCTTGAACAAATTGGCTTTATCCCAGAAATGCAGTGATTATTCAACATAAGTAAGTAAAAATTGTAATGTCATATAAACTGATCTAAATATAAAAATCATATGATAATTACAAAAATGCATCTTGATAAAAATAATAGAGAAATTAGTACTGTAAGACACCTAGATCAGTATCTTTAAAGCTATATAAGTTGCTAGGAGAAAAGAAACATTTGCTTATCCAAATATAAGAGCTAGATAGGGGGTCTTCAAAAACCTCAAGAGATCTGCAGAATATGGCATTCAAAGATGTTTTCTTAAGATTTTTTTTTATATTGAGACATGTCTGCTCCTGACATCACTCCCTATTCTACTCCAAGCAGAAGATGAGCATCGAAGAATTTCCAATTGGAGATGGTTGAATTAGTGACAAGCCTATCTCTTGGCAAGAAATATCCCTGCTTCAACTGTAGACAGAATGCTGTCCAAAGAGGAAAAAAATTGGAAGCAGGTAAGTCGACAGCCTAACTCTGCCAAGACAGGGTAGACAAGTCCTTCATAATTCCTGCTTTACAATTAATGTCTGTCAGAGAAATGGGCCAAATGGCTGAAGATTGATGCTGTAATATATGGAGAGAAATTGGGAACTGTCCAAGCAGCCTCTGGTATGTCATTTCTTAGTTTTGGAAAGTGCTGTCTCTGCACTTCCTATATAATCAGATATATTTATTCCTCTCAGGTCTCTGAGGTGGTTGAAGACTAGATAGCTAGAGTCTCATAGTTAAAATTTGAATTGTTTAGGAATTAAGAGGGTGTTCTGTATCTAAGAAGATGTTTTAAAATTGTGATGTAAGTTAGAATGAAAGCTGAGTTAGATATAGAACTTTAAACTCATGAGATGGTTAGATAGTACAATGTTAAAGTCAGGTGTCAAATACATATGGACTGGACACTGGAAATGTATGCCAAGCCATATAACTCTCATAATTGTGGCCTATTTATTTCTGTTGTTTTGTATTGTATTTATTGTTGTAAGAGAAAGAGCCATTTGTTGGACCGAAAGGGGGAGCTTTTGGGGGGAGAAAGATATACCTTAAACTTAAAAAAAAAGGGAAGAGGATAGGGGATTGAGGGGGAAGAGGGTGGGAAGGTGGGACTGGAGTAGGGAGGGGATTGCAATGGAGATGTAACTTGAAGAAATACAAAAAAGCTATATATATATATAATAAATTCAGAGAAACATCATCCTAAATTGTGAAAAAATCATATCTTACTAAAATTATAAAAGAGATATAAATATTATTGCCATTCATCTTCAGAACTAGCTTGAAGTTCTAGCTGTAGCAATAATAAAATCAAAGGAAAAAACAAAGGGAAATACAAGTCAAAATTACTTCTACCTGCAGGTGACATAATCTACATAAATGCATGATATTTTATGCAAAAGAGATGGCTAAAGTCCAGTAGAATAATTCTATAAATGACCAACAGTGTCAGTGAAGCTATAGGGTACAAATTAAATGTATATAAGTCAAGAGAATCTCTATGTATCAAATACAATCTGAGAAAGTGATTGTAGAAACACACTCCTTTACTCTAGCATCAGACAACAACATAGGAAAAAACTTGCAGAAAGTAGTGAAAGACATCTACAATACCAAATGGTTAACTCTGAAAGCATACACAAACAAATTTTGATTATCTAGAGTACTTTCTGTAATTACTACAAGATCTACTATGAAGACTGATCTGTGCTACCTTTAGATTCTTGGTCATGTGTTCTTCTGCTGGAGCAAAGATAACTTACCAGGGGAGACGCTCTTTTTTTTTTCTCATTAATTTTTCTTTTTTTACATAGAATTGTATTTATTATAAATAAGACACAGAAATGTAAAGTTTGCTATAACGCCTTCATGACATAACATCATAACATAGAGGCTTACTTTTAAAGAAGATGTACAACAGGAGAGAAAAGGAAGAGATGCTAGTTAGAAAATATATCTTTGTACGGTAGCAGCTTTTATCATGAGATGCTTTTTCAAAAGTAGTCATTAAGTACTATTAGGTTCTTCGTATTGAGGCTGCCTATCAGTATCTGACCGGAAGGTGGTAACAGTGTCGTGGAGAGGACAGACTGGTAAGGAATTTGCAGAATCATTAAGGCATTTTAAAGGAACTTTGAGGGGTGCACTTAAGCTAGCCTTCCGGTGTCTGAGAAGGCTTTTTTTTTTTTATAAGTACTTTATTTTTTTTTCAAGTTACATCTCAGTCGCAAACCCTTCCCTATTCCCCCTTCCTGTCCCACCCTTCCACCCTCTTCCCCCCCAACAGCTTCTCTTTTCATTCCAACAAATGGTTCTTTCTCTTATAACAGTAAATTCTATACAAGACAGCAGAATTAAATATGCCACATTTATGAGAGTTAAATGGCCCAGTATATCTTCCCAATGTCCAGTTCATACATATTTGGCCCCTGACTTTAACCTTCTACCTTCTAACCATCTCCATGAGTTTAAAGTTCTATAACTGACTTAGTTTTCATACTAACTTGCATCACTATTATAACCATCTTCTTAGATCTAGAATGCCCTCTTGATTCCTACACAACTCAAAATTTAGCTATGAGACTCAAGCTGTCTATTCTTCAACCACCTCAGAGAGCTGAGAAGGATAAATATATCTGATACAAAATTAAGAGTATATTTAGCCACATTTGAATAGATCTTTGTATATTGATACAAAATTTAAGATAAGGCTTCCTAATGGTATTGTACCTAGAGATACTTAAAAATGAAATGTGAAGCTCTGGCCTCTTGATACCAACCGTCTTAAACTGTTTAGGGTAGTTAAGAAAAACAAACTCCTAGTCATGCATGCATGTCACCTTGTTAGCTACTAAGAAAGTCTATCACAGATATTCTCTAAGCTACTCAGTAATCAAGTTGTTAAGAGACAAGCAACATTTGCTTATCTAAATACAAGAGATAGATAGGGCATCTTCAAAAACCCCAAGAGTTCTGCAGAATATGGCATTCAAAGATGTGGTCTTAAATTAAGATTTTT
>CAJQZJ010034276.1:124979-137384 GCA_907164525.1 Lophiomys imhausi | reverse complement strand
TGGCATGTAAAAACTCCTTGCTTCAACTGCAGACAGACTGCTGTCCAAAAAGGACAAAACTTGGTAGCGGGGAAGTCGACAGCCTAGCTCTGCCAAGACAGGGTAGGTTAGTCCTTCACAATCCCTGCTCTACAATAAATGTCTGTCAGAGAAACAGGACCAAAAGGCTGAAGACTGATGCTGGAATGTATGGAGAGAAAATGGGAACTGTCCAGGTAGTCACTGGTTTGTCATTTCTTAGTATTGGAAGCTGCAGGCCCTGCACTTCCTATACAATCAGATATAAATTTTTCTTTTTTATAATTTATTTTTTATTTCTTCAAGTTACATCTCAATCACAATCCCCTCCCTACTCCCCTCTCCAGACTCACCCTTCCACCCTCTTCCTCCTCAAACCCCCATCCTCTACTTTTTTTTTTTTTTTTTTAGTTTAAGGTATATCTTTTTCCCCCCAAGAGCTCCCCCTTTCAGTCCAACAAATGGTTCTTTCTCTTATAACAATAAACACAATACAAAACAACAGAAATAAATAGGCCACAATTATGAGAGTTATATGGCTTAGCATATATTCCCAATGTCCAGTCCATATGTATTTGGCACCTGACTTTAGCATTCTTCTATCTAACCATCTCCATGAGTTTAAAGTTCTATATCTAACTCATGTTTCATACTAACTTGCCTCACAATTTTAAAAACATCTTCTTAGATCCAGAACACCCTATTGATTCCTTAACAACTCAAAATTTAACTATGAGACTCTAGCTATCTATTCTTCAACCACCTCAGAGACCTGAGAGGGATAAATATATCTGATTATACAGGAAGCACAGGGCCCACAGCTTCCAAAACTAAGAAATGACATACCAGTGGCTGCCTGGACAGTTCCCATTTTCTCTCCATACATTACAGCATCAATCTTCCGTTGTTTGGCCCCATTTCTCTGACAGACATTGATTGTAGAGCAGGAATTATGAAGGACTTGCCTACCTTGTCTTGGCAAAGCTAGGCTGTCGACTTACCTACTTCCAAGTTTTGTCCTCTTTGGACAGCATTCTCTCTACAGTTGAAGCAAGGAGTTTTTTCTTGCCAAGAGATAGGCTTGCCACTAATTCAACCATCTCACATTGGAGATTCTTCAATGCTCATCTTCTCCTTGGAGTAGAATAGGGGGTGCTGTCAGAAGCTCACATATCTCAATATCAAAAAATCTTAAGTTTAGAAAACATCTTTGAATGCCATATTCTGCAGATCTCTTGAGGTTTTTGAAGATGCCCTATCTCTCTCCTATGTTTAGATAAGAAAATGTTGCTAGTCTCTTAGCAACTTGATTTCTGATTAGCATAGAAAATAACTGTGATAGACTGTCATAGTAACTAACAAAATGACATGCTTGCATGACTATTAGTTTGCATTTATTAATTATCCTAAACAGTTTATGATGGTTGGTAGCAAAAGGCCAAAACTTCACATTTCATTTTTAAGCATTACTAGGTACAATACCTTTAAGAAGTGTTACCCTTAATTTTGTATCAATATACAAAGATCAATACCAATTGGCCAAATATAATCTTAATTTTGTGTCAATATACAAAGATCAATACCTATGTAGCCCAATACAATCTTAATTTTGCATCAATATACAAGGGTCAAAAAAAAAAACTGTCTCCTAGCATTGGTCAGTTACCAAGAGCTCCTTTGTAAGGGGTTAGATCTCATGCTCACTTCTATGTTCCAGGGATGAATTTTGTCCAGTCTGAGCTTGTGTATGCTGTCATAGACTTTGTGATTTAAGTGACATCTGTCTTCTTTTGTCCAGAAATTATAGTTCCATTGAAGTTATTCACAATCTCTGGCTTACTCTTTTTCCATACCTTCCTCTGCAATGATCCATGTATCTTGGAAAAAAGGAGTATGATTTACATATCCCATTTAATAATGAGCATTCTCAAGTCTCTTATTCTGTGTGTCTTGCCCAGTTATGTTGTGTGTGTGTGTGTGTGTGTGTGTCTCAAGATCTATTACAAATAAAGAGAAACTTTCATAATGGTTAAGAAATGGATTAATTTGTGAAGGTAATAATAAGTCTTTAAGGGTCAGTTTAATACTATGTATGCTTGTTCCAATACAGAGCAATATGCCACTCCATATTGAAATAAATCTATCTCTTTCACCCCTAGCCTTGCCCACAATAGTAAATTTCCAGGTACTCTTTTTTCTCTCTGAGTAACCTTTCATATTTATTTTTCTCCCACTTTTTTTTTGGCAATGTAGACCTGCTTATTGAATCCAGTAATACCTATATGCTACTGATTCAATATAGTGTTGACTGGAAATTTCTTTAGTAGTTTATTTATTAGTAATTTATTTAGCCAAATAAATTACTTTATCACTATTTAATTTAGCCTCAAGAAATTTTCTAGAAATGGGCATAGGAAGCTAGATTCTTTGCCAAAAAAAAAAAAATCACATGAATGCCCTCTAGCCAAGTTGCATTTAAAATCCTGGCTGACCCTTTAACTCTCATGATCAGGACCTCTATAGTCCACATTGATTTTCACACTACTGCCTGCTAAGTTCATACTACATAGGCTCTTTAAGCTCTGATTACAATATTCAACTGTTTATCTAGTCCAAAATTCCAAAGTCTTCCACATTCCTCCAAAACCCAATATGGCGAGGTTCTTCATAGCAACTGTACACTGTTTGCAAATTCTGCATTAGTTACTTTTATGTTTCTGTGTTAAAATACAATGTACAAAACCAACATATGGCAATATTTACTTGAACTAACAGTTCCAAAGGGATAAGAGATCACCATGGCTAGCAGGCATAGGGGCTAGTAGCTGGCAGAGTGGTTGTAGCAGGTTGGTGAGAGCTCACATCTTGAACCAGAGCATGAAACAGAGAGAACAAAGTAGTAGTTTGGGGTTATATATACTGAAAACCCATCCCAAGGGACATACTTTCTCCAAAAAATAACTGCACTACCTAAATCTTCCCCAAAAGTACCATAAACTAGGGATCAGGTGTTTACATAACCAAGCCTACCGGGGATATTTTTCACTCAGCTACAGGGTGTGATATAGATTTCTCTTTTACTTCTGGACTTTCTTTCTTAACTATCATAATCAATATCTATATAGTCTACTTTGCTTTCAGCACTGCTACCTTCTAAGAAACCTTAATCACCATACACTGAAAATAGAAGACTCTGTGTTGGGGATTCAGAGATACATTAAGCTGTGTGTAAGCATGAGCCATTAGGACCCTGTTTAATTTAGCCATATAATAGTACTAGGTTTTGTGACAGAACTATGACTTCTGGAACCACAGGTCCTTGACCTTTTAATGAAGCATGATATATTAGTCAAGGTTTTCTAGAGGAAGAAAACTGATATAATGAACATATATATTCACCCTACTTTACAGGCTGTGGTCCAGCTATTCCAACAATGGCTCTATCCCAATGGAAAAGACAAGAATTTGGTAATTGTTTAGTTTACCAAGGTGAATGTCTCAGCTGGAATTCAGTCTACATTAGAATACTGATGATGTATTGTCTAAAAACAGTAAAGGAATGTATAAGCAACACAACAGGTTAGTTAAATAGTCAGGGCAAGGAGGCAAAAAAGCAAAGAGGTTCCTGTGCTTGTGTCCTTTCATTTGAGGTGCCACCAGAAGTTGGGATGTAAATTTAGGGTGGTCTTTCCATCTCAAACATTTAAATTAATAAAATACACATAGATCTGTCTGGCTCCCTTTATTTCAGTTGATTAGAGTGACAGTCAAATTGACAGGGAAGAATAGGCATCACACAAGATACGAACTTCACTGTGTAGAAAGAATTTCATTCAATGAGAAAATCATTAGTTACTTCCGTGATGTTCATGCCACTATGCAACTGCGAGTCTGTCTTGCCAGGTCAATGGTTATTAGAGCTCTCAGGATGGATTTAAAGAAGTGTGAGGTTATTATTGATTTCTTCCAGTACCTTGATGAGGACTTCCCAGGACTGTTAAAGCTACATAGTAGGATTAAAGCTTGACAGCTCCATAAACTATAGTTCAACTATATGGTGTTTTCAGCAATATGTTCTTACCATCAAGCTTTGGAGGGTCACCAATAATACTGGCAATAGTTTATGATGCTTGGAGGTATAGGAACCTAAGCAACCATCAACTCCAATAAAAGCAACTCATTTCTAAAATTTGGCTTTTATGTTCTAGTCCAGGTTATCTAGTAAGGACATTGCCACCACATTATAGGGTAACTCCATTTTAATATTCTCGTGTCTGTGTGTGTGTGTATAGAGTTGTACAGTAGTAGGCTTCTAAATGACTTATTCTCTCTCTCTCTCTCTTTCTCTCCTCTCTCTCTCTGAGACAGAGTTTCTCTTTATCCTCCAACTCGCTTGATAGCCTAGGCTGTCTTCAAACGGAAAGAGAACCACCTGCCTCTGCCTCACAAGTGCTGGAATTATAGGTGTGCACCACCACGTCAGCTTCTAAATGACTTTCAAAAATGGTTTTAACATAGTTTATCCTTCTCTATCTACCTTTCTTTCACCTGTCCTCCAGCCTGTTTTTAATACTTCCTATTCTATTAATTCCCTTAATGATTTAATGTTGCTGTGTTCTATCTTCTCTTCATTGAATTCCCATCTCTCATGCTTATTAATTCTGATTTTTTTCTTTTTTTAATTTATTTTTCATTTCTTCAAGTTACATCTCAATCACAAGTCCCCCCTTACTCCTCCCTCCTGTTCCACCCTTCCACCTTCTTCCCCCTCAACCCCCCCCATCCTCTACCCTTTTTTTTTTTTTAGTTTAAGGTATATCTTTCCCCCCAACAGCTCCTCCTTTCAGTCCAACAAATGGTTCTTTCTCTTATAACAATAAATACAATACAAAACAACAGAAATAAATAGGCCACAATTATGAGAGTTATATGTCTTAGCATACATTCCCAATGTCCAGTCCATATGTATTTGGCACCTGACTTTAACATTCTACTATTGTAGACAGAATGCTGTCCAAAAAGGACAAAACTTGGAAGCAGGTAAGTTGACAGCCTAGCTCTGCCAAGACAGGGTAGGTACGTCCTTCATAATTCCTGCTCTACAATCAGTGTCTGTCAGAGAAATGGGGCCAAACGGCTGAAGATTGATGCTGTGATGTATGGAGCGAAAATGGGAACTGTCCAGGCAGCCACTGGTATGTCATTTGTTAGTTTTGGAAGCTGCGGGCCCTGCACTTCCTATATAATCAGATATATTCATCCCTCTCAGGTCTCTGAGGTGGTTGAAGAATAGATAGATAGAGTCTCATAGTTAAATTTTGAGTTGTTTAGGAATCAAAAGGGTGTTCTGGATCTAAGAAGATGTTTTTAAAATTGTGAGGCAAGTTAGTATGAAAGCTGAGTTAGATATATAACTTTAATTGCTGATTTTATGGATATTCTTTTTTTTAAATACTTTATTTTTTTTTCTTCAAGTTACATCTCAGTCACATACCCCTCCCTATTTCCCCTTCCTATCCCGCCCTTTCACCCTCTTCCCCCCAGAAGTTTCCCCTTTCAGTCCAACAGATGGTTCCTTCTCTTATAACAGTAAGTATTATACAAAACAATAGATATAAATATGCCACATTTATGAGAGTTAAATGGCCCAGTATACCTTCCCAATGTTCAGTTTATACATATTTGGCTCCTGACTTTAACATTCTACTATCTAACCATCTCCATGAGTTTAAAGGTCTATATCTGACTCAACATTCATACTAACTTGCAACACACTTTTAAGAGTATCTTCTTAGATCTATAACACCCTCTTGATTCCTAAACAACTCAAAATTTAGCTATGAGTCTCTAGCTGTCTATTCTTCAACCACCTCAGAGACCTGAGAGGGATATTCTTAATAAAACATATATATCTAAAGATTCAAATGCAATATCCACAAATGAAATAAAAGCTGCAAAGTTTCTCCTCTGGACTTTGGTATACCTCATTCAAAATGGTTATTTCTCACTCAGACTGATTCCAGCTCTGTCCATTTACCTTTGAATTTCATAACTTCATTTCATTTAATAAGTGAATAATATTGCACTGTGGGAGTACACCACATTTTCATTAGCAGATAATGAGTGGATGGGCATTTTGGCTACTTTAATTTCCTGGCAATTGTGACTAGGAAATCAGTGAACATGGGTGATCAGTTATTTCTTTAGTGATTTACAGATTTACAGAGCTCTCGGACTAGATGCCCAGGAATGGCATAGCTAGTATTTTATGCTAAATCTATTTCTAGCTGTCTGTGGAACACCTACAGTGATTTGAATAGTAATTGTACCCATTAGCATCCTCATTTGTTCCTTTTTCCAAAAATCATTATATATATACATATATGTGTGTGTGTGTGTGTGTGTGTGTGTCTTGACATTACATATATATATATATATATACATACATACATAGAGAGGGAGATACATTCTATGTATATAGAATTTTGTTATTTTAGCTAGGGTAAAGAAAATCACATCAAATTATAAAAGGATTCTGCAAATCAAATGATACTATCATTCTAGCATAGAAGCACCATACAGAATAGGAAAATTTCTTTAGCTGGAGTACATCTGACAAAGAATTAGTGTTTAGAATGCCCAAATAATTCAACATCAAGAAAATAAACAAGGAAACAAACAAAACCTTAAAAATGGGGGATAGATTTAGATATTTTCCCAAAAGGAGAAACACCATTACATGTCTTGATAATATAATAATGAAATTTCTATGCAAATTTGGCACTTTTTATTGTCAGATAACTGAGAACTGTGATTCATCAAGGTTTTTCAGACATCTTTTGTCCTAGAATGTCAATATCATCCTGTTCCTTTCTTGTATTACACAAGGCCATGGGACTGGCTCTGCCTATCTCCACTTCTGTCTGGATCAGCCCATCATTTACCACATTTAACATTTTATATAACTCAGAATCTCCCTTTTTTCTTAATGTTAGTATAGAAAAACTAATGTCATTTAGGCCTGAGTTTCAAATTCTCTGACACACGAATTGATAATTGTACCTATGCACATTCCAGGGGCAGTTCCTTTCAAACCTATTCAAGGGCTTTCTTTTTTTGTATGTTTATTTGTTCAAGTTACGTCTCCATCAAAGACCCTTCTCTCCACCCCTCCCGGTCCCACCTTCCCACCCTGTCTCCCCTTTCCCATTTATCCTACTCCTCAGGACTGGAGTGTCCCTACATATCAGCTCCCCTCAGTTCGGCAGTCATATGAGAGCTATATGGCAACTCCTTTAGGGCAAATTTTCTTTCATGCCTTTCGAAAAAATGTATTCTCCACTCTGCAGGCTAAAAAACCCCACCAATTGAGAGAGTGTTTATAAGTGGAGTAGAATTTCAACAATGACATCCATTTTCTTAGTTGAGTCAAATATCAAGAAGTGTTCTCTGACCTTTTTTCTTATCTTCCCTAGTAACCACAAAAAGAGAGTACAATTGTTTCCTCTATATCCACAGCCCCAAGTAACTCATTGTTCTCTTCCTAGCCACTCTTCTATAATTTACTGTGTTTAACTACAACTTCTCCACAGGATGTACAGTCTTACAGGATTTGTTCTACATGAAAGACTTCTTTAGATTCTCTCTGTAAAATATGAGATAGCTTGGTTACTTCTCACTTTCAAACACTAAATAGCCTTCTGGTTCCTTTTGCCCATTACCAAGATACTTGCTATGTTAATCATTAATTTTTTGAGAATTTTCTTCTTAAAATAAAATCAGGTACATATGTGAATGGTGTTTATATATCATATGCCTTATAGTTAACTTAAATACATTGTAAAATGAAAACAAAGCAAGGGGAGAAAAGAGGAGAAGTAAGGAGATGAAGTAGAAATGAGATATTAGTCATGTTAGGATTCCTAAGCAGTTAGACATACTTATAGATGTAAATTATCATATTCTTTTAAATTGAGATAGTCTTGTGTGGATTTACTAGGCAAAAATTAAGTCTTTTTTTTTTTCAAAATCTAGGTCCTTTATCCTGGTGATGATCTCACTACATGGGAAAATTTTATTTAATTTGTTTATATTGAATATTTATCAATAAAAATTAGTAATCTTTATCCATGTTTATAAAATTATTCAAGCTCAATATTTCATTTGATTCTGTCCTTTCTCTTATAATGAACATCTTCTAGATTTTCTGATACAAGGCTTCATAAAAATCTAACTTTGTTATGTACTTGGTAGACGAGATGACAACAAATGTGAAAAATCAGATATTAACTACTTACAAATTATAAAATTTAAATTATATGTAATGAGTTTCTAAGCATATTAAAGAAAACAAAGTAATTCATTATTTTTTAATATTTATTTATTACTTCAGGTTGCATCCCCATCACAGTGTCCTGTTTCCACCCCTCCCAGTCCTGCCCTCCCACCCTCTACTCCCTACCCCTTCCATCCCCCTCCTCTGGAGTGGAGTGTCCCTACATAACAGTCCCCTGCCCCAGTTCAGCAGTCATATGAGGGCCAAGAGCCTCCTCATACACCAGGAGCCTACAAGGCAGCACTAGCAGGGCAAAGTGTCTCATTGATAGAAAATAAAGTCTATGTTCCTGTTCCTTTGATGCATTGGTTGTAGTATAGTTATCCTGTACTATATGGATAAAATCCGATTATAAGTGAATAGATGCCATGTGCACCCTTCTGAGTCTGAGAGTGAGTAATACATTATTTTTATGATGAACAGTTATTTATCTGTACAGAAAATTTCAAATTAGAGTTACATGGGGGGGGGCGGTTAAAAGTCTGCTTCATGAGGCTAGTTCATGGTGATTTCAATCCACTGAAAGGTAGTTTAATACAAAAAATGTTAACTAATGACTACCAATTCCTAACTAAGAAGAAAAGAGAACAATAAAGGGAAGAGAAGTTGTGTTGAAGTAAGACAGTTCACAACATTTCTATGAGTCAGTCTTCATTCTTTTCTATATGGATAATACAATGAGTATCACACCTATTATGTATCTGTTATACAGTACAGATATATGCCAGAGCTTAATGCCCTCCTCATTTTCATTCCAACAGAAATATACCAAAAAAGCAAAAAATGTAAAAACTGTGTTTGTAATTCATACTGGTCTGTCATATTATGTATAGTAATGAAGATAGGAGAGGTCAACATAATTTCAGAAAAAGCTATTGAATACTTTGTGTATTTTACATGGAATATGAAAAATGATATTAATTTCTTAAGACACATTAAGATTGATTTGCACATTATTTTCTTGATATTGATTCTTGCTTGTTCATAATATTTTTGTTTCTCCCAACTCATTTGTTCACATGGAAATGGGTACAAATTAAAATACGGTAGTGTTGTCTTCCTAGCCTTGAAATTTTCTCAGCTGTGTTATTTAATGCTTTTTTAAAGTTTTCAGAGGTCTTATAGCAAATATTTTGGAAATAAAGACTTATAATAACAAAATATAGTAACCATTTGAAATATTTGATTCATTTTGGAAACAGTATTAAAATTGCCATAACTAAATTACAGTGGTCACATAGTTCTCTTAATGTGGCTATTAAACCTTTTATATGCAGATATATTAGTATACATGATTATTGGATACTGCCTCAGACCTACTCAGAGTATGATATAATATTTGATATGTGTATTTCATTACATTTTATTACACACACACCACATTATATTTCTGAATCTGTGGACTAAAGATATCAAATGATAAGAATCTGTGTTTTTTTGGGACCAAGCCATTAATTATAACTTGTACAATCAGACCTGTCTTTGAATTTTCTTCTTACATGAAAACTCTTGCAGCACCATTTTATTGCTAGTTCACAGTTGTCAGTTTCAAACCCGTAATCAATTTCCAGGCAGGCCCAGACAGCCAGGAACATTCTGAACAAAGACATTGTTTAAAAAATGTGAAAATGTAAGTATTTTTTAAATTGACTTGTAAGACAATGTAGTCTTCTTTAGTGGTATACAGACCAAAGTCCACAATACACTAACACTACTGTTACCATGGAAAAATCATAGATGTCCAATGCAAACTGTTTCCCTGAAGTTCAGAGGGCTGTGGAAGAAAGTCATTGTAAATGAACATGTAATTTTATGCAGGTAATCTCTTTCCCTGATCACTTCTCTTATTTTGATCATACTTTCCTTCTCTTTTTCTCAGTCCTGTACATGAAAATGAATCAAAATTCAACTTGAAAAAAATATATGTATGTGTATGATTTTAAAACATAATTATAAATTTTAGGAAATTGATCAAAGTATTCTCTTACCAGGAAAATGAACATCTTATTTCTACTTTACAAAATAAAAATCCAATTTAATTATGTTTATGTATGATTTCATGTGTCCTGAAAATGATGTATAATTGTATTTATTTTGAAAGGTTATGTAATTTTTTTCTCAAAGAAGTTATGAGTCTAGAGAAACATTTTTTGTCATACCTCAAATTTCTCTAGATCAAATCCTGGTTCTTTTCTGTGTTAAGAACAAAATTTTGAAGACTTTTTTTTGAAGCAAGTTATAACTTCATATTTTCCTTTGTAAAGAGGAAAAAATTAAACTAGCTCTTTGGGCCCTTTAAAAAGTTAATTTAGTTAATTCAAATTCTTTTACCTCTTGGTATCTTTACATTTCCATCATCTCTTTCTTTTTTTTATTATTTAAATACTTTATTTTTTTTCTTCAAGTTACATCTCAGTCACAAACCCCTCCCTATTCCCCCTTCCTATCCCGCCCTTCCACCCTCTTCCCCCCAGAAGTTTCCCCTTTCAGTCCAACAGATGGTTCCTTCTCTTGTAACAGTAAGTATTATATAAAACAACAGATATAAATATGTCACATTTATGAGAGTTAAATGGCAAAGTATACCTTCCCCATGTCCAGTTTATACATATTTGGCCCCTGACTTTAACATTCTACTATCTAACCATCTCCATGCATTTAAAGGTCTATATGTGACTCAACATTCATACTAACTTGCAACACACTTTTAAGAGTATCTTCTTAGATCTATAACACCCTCTTGATTCCTAAACAACTCAAAATTTAACTATGAGACTCTAGCTGTCTATTCTTCAACCACCTCAGAGACCTGAGAGGGATAAATATATTTGCTTTTATAGGAAGTGCAGGGCCTGCAGCTTCCAAAACTAAGAAAGGACATACCAATGACTGCCTGGACAGTTCCCATTTTCTCTCCATACATTCCTGTATCAGTCTTCAGCCTTTGGGTCCTGTTTCTATGACAGACATTTGTTGTAGAGCAGGGATTATGAAGGACTTACCTGCCCTGTCTTGGCTGAGTTAGGCTGTCGACTTCCCTGCTACCAAGTTTTGTCCTTTTTGGACAGCAGTCTGTCTGCAGTTGGTGCAAGGGGTTTTTTCATGCCAAGAGATAGGCTTGCCACTAATTCAACCATCTTACAGTGGGGGTTCTTCTTGGAGTAGAATAGGGGGTGCTGTCAGGCGCTGATATGTTTCGATATCAAAAAAAATCTTGATTTAAGATAACATTTTTGAATGCCATATTCTGCAGATCTCTTGGGGTTTTTGAAGATGCCCTATCCATCTCTTGTATTTAGATAAGCAAATGTTGCTTGTCTCTTAGCAACTTGATTACTGGGTAGTTTAGAGAATATCTGTGATAGACTGTCATAGTAGCTAACAAAGTGACATGTTTGCATGACTAGTCATCCATCATCTCTTTCTACCATAGCAAATGAGGACAGTGGTTTGCCAACTGTGAACTTCTATCCAGTGAAATGTGTCATCTAACTCAGGCCTTGCTTCAGCACTCTATGATTATCAAGTTGCAATGAGAATAAAAATAAAATGGTCTACTCTTTTGCTGTATGGAAAACAACGCCATGCAATCCAGCTTATTGCTGAACTTTAACCAAGATGGATATATAGAAATCATCTCTGGTGTTCCAAATCACAGTTCTCAGAGGTTGAAACCTACTTCAAAAGTACCTTATTGCCTTCTTACAATACATCAAACCAAAATCTCAAATTGAAAAAAAAATTGTATCTAAATGATTTCATCTCAATACATGAAACCATGAAATTGAAATAACCACCAGGTTTTTTTTCTTTTTTTATCACCTTTCTTTGTTAGGAAAAAACTTATTTCTGCTTGTTATTTGTAATCTAAGAGTATAAGGTTTGAGGAAATACAATTTTAGTGCTCAGAGGTTGGTGTATAGTTCACCAAGAGTGCATAGGACCTGAGTTTAACATTTTCTCTAACACACACACACACACACACACACACACACACACACACACACAGAGAGAGAGAGAGAGAGAGAGAGAGAGAGAGAGAGAGAGAGAGA